>CAEFZX010025330.1:0-231604 GCA_903066825.1 Alfaro cultratus
AAGTCAGTTATTACTCAGCCGCAATTTTCGAATATTTTTTAAGTGGAAGGTAATTTAGAAATGGGCCTGTGATTATTTGGCTGAGAGGAGTGAAAACTGGGTTTCTTAAAAATAGATTTGACAACTAAGCAAGTGTGGAGGGAGTCAATCAGGTCAAAAGCTTCACAAGCAAGGAGGTTACAAAAACATCAGTTTGGCTTGAAGGAGATGTCATGTTTGTAGAAAGATACTTGCTTGAAAATGTACAAGTTTGAAGATAAATAACAGATTAATAGAGGAGGGAAAAAATAGTAATAGATTTTGAAAACACAAGTATGAGAAGACCTTCAGGTGGAACAATCTAATTTATTTTACAAAAGAAAACAAAAATAGCTAGTAATGAGGTAAAATTAAAATACATTAAGCTCTCCATTGGAGAACTGCAGCAAAGAATTGCATCAAGTCTCCATAGCATGTATAGGCACTATCACAGCCACTATGAAGTAGAGCTATAAAGTTTCTAATGTACCTCTGGGACAATGGTAGACAATAATACAGGCATGTAGTTTTCATTTAAAAAGACACTTAACAGTAAAATATACACACAAATGTGACAGAAAGTTGTTAGTTTTAGGCCTAAATTTAAAGACCAGACTTTAAGAAGAAAACAAGCTTTAACTTCTGCTTTTTAATCCACTGCTGCACACGAGGAACTCATCAGTCAGAATCTCTGAGTATTTGTTTTCAGATATTGGTTCAGTCTTAGTAACAGATGGGAGATTCCTGGTTATTATTTTTGAATTACAGGAGATCATACGTTTTCTTCTTTTATCACTTAGATCAAATTTGAATCCACACAGTAGAATGTGGCCTAGAGATAGTCATAGCTGATAAAACCTAAAGATAGATTGATGCATCAGAGCTCAGCACAGAATCAACACAAATGTAAAGCAATAGCTGACTGTAGATTTTCAGATTACCTTTAAAAGTCAAATAAGATGAGCATTGTTGCTCGTATTCAACATTAATGTCAACGCAGACAAAATGAAAAAGATGACCACTGACTTCAGAAGGTTAAAATAAAACCAACAATAGCTTTTGCTCACCGTGTTTTCTGGGTAAAACAAACTGGATTTATCTGACAACTTGACTTTTGATGATAACTCTGCAGCTGTTATCAGGAATGTCTAACAGAATGGCTGATGAAGGTCGACCTTCTAACTCCAGTCATTATGAGATTTTTCAGGACTTCTGTTGAAACCTTCCCTATGTACAATGTCACTTCCTGGTCCTTCCTTGAATATTGCTTCCATAGGATTAAGGAGATGTGGGTTGTTTTTTTCCCTTCTTTTGAACACTTATTGAATATTTTGCAATTAACTAATTGTTGAGAATTAAATATGCATATATGTTACTCTCGTTAATATTGTGTAACGTTTAGCTCAATAAACGTTACACAGTATTAGTACAATTTATTATTCAAGAAACTTAAACTGCACAATTGTTAACTGGGCTGCTGTTAGACTACATAAAAATCTACTTTATGTATCAGGCTTAAGATCATTAAGATCATTTTTATTTGGTTTCTTCTAAAACCCAAATGGGACAGGCATTTCTGAAACGATAATCCAAATGATAAAATGATTTATTTTTTTTTTAAATAAGGTTTACACTGACATTGTATTAAAAATGACATGTTGAAAACTATGTGTACCCTTCTCAATAGTTAATGGAAAAAAATGTTTTTTTGACTTACAGGCATCAAACCCTTGTTATAAATGCTGACGTCTTATTCTCATGTTTCCACTAGTATTTTGAAAATGTACCTTAGTTTTGAACTAAGGTAAGGTGAGAAGGCCTCCTTGCCATCACTTCAACATTTAGTGATAGGTTCTCTACCAGATTCAAGTCAGGATTCTGGCTGGGCTGCTCCAAAATGCTGACATCACTTCCTGTCAGACAAAGGATGTTGGTCAAATTCAAAGATTACTTTAAGTTTAAATTCTCTGGATTTATGAATAACTTTTGGCTTTGACTGTCCTATATGATTGACTAAAATATTATCAAATTCTCACAAGGTTTTAAGCTAAACACAGGGGGGAAAAAACATGCTTAAAAATATACTTTATGGAAATTTCTCACAGGAAAAAAACTCCTCTCTTCACTTTGGCTGCAGATAGTTTCTAACTTTTGTTGTAAGTTCTTATGAACGCTTACATTTTGAAAATATAACAAAGCAGAATTGATGTTGCATGGAGGATTTTCAGTGTCCTTTCCCCTGTCCTTGCTGGGCAAAGAAGGGGCACTTAGCCATAAATACCTTTGTCACATCAACCACTCATCATCCTAAAAGCCTTTTTCTTGTCATTTTCAAGGATGACGGCCATCTTTCACTGTCCACTTTCCAGTGACAGGCCATAAGAACTCTTTAGATTTTAAAAGCCTCAACTTACTGTTTGTCTTGGTAATGTGTAAAAAAAAAGATTTAGAAAATGCACATCACTTCAGAGGCTATAAAGTTGTTAGTTTTAGCCATTTCTGTACATTTTATTTAAGTTTTTTGGTTTTTTGCACCAATAGAAACCAAAAAAGCTTAAAACAATACAATTTCAGTAGGTTTTACAAAAATATCACACTTTGGAGTGTCGGTAAAAATAAATACATATATGAAATGGTTGAAAGGTGAAAGCCTCAGTTGTATGATAGCTATTATGGCTGAAACTGAGAAGTCTCTCATATATCTGACAGTAGTAATGAAATGCCCCTAAATGGCATTACAAATATAACCCCTAGTCTGCTCCTGATTGGTTTGATCAGTCCCTTGTAAGCATGAGTTTTGGGACTCCTAGCTGAGTTTTACTGGCTTCAACCTGAAGGGAACAGAACCACCTGTTTGTCTTAGGTGGCCTTTATTAGACAGACCTGTTGCAGAGGAAAACCGAAAACCTTTAAAACCTACATAGACCAAAACATGCTGCAAGCTGTCTCCATGAGACCTGCACAACCAACATCTGTTTCACCATTTTCTTTGCTATTGTGGCCATTCTGGTGCAGCACACTGACTGGCTCATTTGAACTCTATCTGCGTTTATTTTCTACCTTTTTAAAATAAAATTAAGGATTAGAACTTAGGACAAGGACAAAAGAAGTTAATTTATGAGACTGACAAACTCTTCATAAATTCTAGACTTTTATGATATCATATTCCCCAGTAATGATCTATTTTTGGTTTAAAAACAATGCCTCATCCCTAAGCAATTGGGGACTTCTTTGAAATGAGAGGTACCGCATACTGTGCAGCTGCTGAGACATTTGATGCATTGCTTATGTAAAAATGAAAACATACAGTTATTGATGGGGGCAGTTTCAAGCTCAGTTTTTTTTGGTTTTTTTAGAGTCAGAACAATGCAACATATCCTTGAAAAGTTCAGATCTTGATTTATTGAAACATTAAAAACACAAAATCTCTCCGGGTTGCTTGAATAGTTCCTGAGTAAGCAGGCCGAGACTGTAACGTAGGGCCTCAGGCAGTGTTGCCAATTTCAACATTTTCTGGACTTTGAGCAACTCGAAATCTACTGAGAAACGGAGGCAATAAATTCCACAGCAACATGCCCCTTTTATCACATCGCTACCTTAGCAGAAATCTATTTAACAGCTTCTCTATAAAATCCTAAGAATTGACGTAAACCTTGAAGAAGTCACAATGACTCTTCCTATTCAATTGCAAAATCCGAGAATTACATCCACAGCAGAAAAAAAAAACATAAATCCCTAAATTTAACGTACAGGCATTTTTCTGTGTTGACTGAGAGAAGACTGACTGAGAGAAGAAGGATAAAAAGTTACTTTAATCAATCTATCATGAGAACATTTTTCAACTGAGATTTCCTTTATGGGAAACTGTAATGACATCGACAGTATTGACTGAAGGGAGGCTTGAAATGACTTCTCATTTTCTATTGAAACAAGTGTGAAAAGCTCACTCAAACCCTTCTGTCTGAAAATTGAAACCATCGCTGCAGGTGCACGGGTAATCAAATAGTGTGTATCAGCAAGCAGAGATCAGCGCGGGAAGCATGCTGATGGGCCTCAACAAAAAGAGCCTGAGCCATCTGGAGGCTTTTGAAAAAAAAAAAAAAATCTGCGGAGGAGGAGAAGGAAGAAGAGAATCTTTAGGTAATGGCTTCTCAGTGTAGGAACAGGCAGATTACTTGTGGAAAGTAAAGAAATTTCTAAGTTTGTGGTGATTTTTATATCTTATAGCTCTAACACTATCATTGCACATTCTGTTTAACAATTCAACAAGATAGATGTTTTTGTTGTTGCTCTTTTCAAATGTTTTAATTTAACTAAAGATGTTCCGATAAAGGTAAAAAAAGTTGCTATAATGCTCTGACAAATTTTCAACATGGTTTTATCTTTTGCTTTTTAACATACTTCTGATTTGACATGTACAAATAACACATGTACAATGAACACCTCAATGCTGATGTTTTTACTTTTCTGATCCCAGCCTGCTTCCTCTCTGTTTTGATGAGTAGTTCCAGTTTTATGTGCAGACAAAACATAAGGAAAAAGTTGCTTTTCTACTTTATAAACCTTCCTTTGAATGTTGTCAAATTTGGTGACGAGTGTTTCAGTGTGTACCGACTCTCCAGTAAGCTAAGTGATGGTCGACTTGGCTGGAAGTGGCTAAATGATGACATCATGCAATTTGCATATTGAGCTACAAGCAAATCGACGTAGTGGGAACCGTAGGAGAGAGGAATAACATCTATCTATTGATTATGTATTGATAACCACTAGATAATCAATCTATTGATTTGTATGTGTTTAAAACTAGAAATTATATTTCTTTTGTGAATTCCTGATTTTATTTGTGTATATTTGATACAATTCCAACAATCATTCCTAAAAAAGACACTGAAAAAGTTACTCTTATTTATCAATTAAATGTATTTAAGTACAGTTTCTTAGTTTAGTATTTTTTTTGTTTTGTTTTGTTTTTTTCCCCAAATCAGTTTTGTCTTTTTTAACCTTATCATCCACTTCAGAGCCTACAACAACAATGGTAAGCAATGTCAACAAGCGAGGGCTTTTGCGGTCTGGGCATAGACAGATGAACAGCTCATGGTCAGATTGCAGCTGGGAAGGCCTGCTGCCCATGGACTGAGATGCCTGTGAATTATTTGGGATGAGAAAATGGTACAAAGCAGATCAGTGAGAAGATTAAGGCTTTTCATGACATGATTTTATATTAGAGACACCAGAAAAGTTGCTAGATTAATTTCAAAACACCCTTTTGTAAAAGACAGCTTAATACTCACTGCTGTTAGTATCTGAGTTCAGCACAAAGCAGGTCACATGGCAAACACAGAGCAAAAGCTGCATCAGTAAATATAATCTCTCTTTTAAGGTGAGATTAAAAGAGAGATTTAATCTCTCTGCAATACTATTGCAGAAATACTGCAATAGTATTGCAGTATTTCTATTGCAATACTGTGCAATAGAAAAATGCACAGTATTTTTCTATTGTAAAATACTGTGCACAGACTATAATCCATCTTTGCAAACTGGGTACTCGAAAATATGCTGTTCCTTTCAGTACTTCTGTGTGCAACTCGTCACAGAACCAGCACTAATCACAGGTATCTTCTGGGACTCTGATAGCAATCAGTAGAAAATGTTTTGTTCATCGATCAATACATAAATGCCAAGCTCTCTAAGACTCCTGCAAAGAGAAAAGAAAAGAAAAATCAGCAAGCTCTCGGTTTAATACTAACAAAACGAAGTGTTGCTACTGGAGACACAAGATGATGCAAGACTAAAACAGTCCTGATATTTACAGTAGTCCAAGGTAATGCAGCAGAAGCAGGATGGTGTTGTCTGCTATTCCTTGCCTGGTTATTCAAACAGTAGCACCTAGAAAAACAAGTTGATCCCCCTGAGCTGAACTTGCACAGTCCTGCTGAGAGACAAACACACTGTCCACGTATCTGAAACTTTTCCCACTTCCTGGTTATCTCCGTATAATGTTGTTGGGGATTTGTAACCTGGCCATACAGGGAGGTTAAAGGGGGAGAATGGGAGAATTCATTATCCTTAAGTGGTTACGGGCATTGGCAAGAAAGAGAGACCTTCAGATAGGACACACGTGCCTTCTCCTCACCTCTGCCAGCCCACAGTATCTCTTCAACAAGCTCATGATGAATAGGCCCCATCAGTGGGCAACCTGATTGGTGGAGCAAGCAGTATCAAGGCAACTGGAAAGATGAAGAGGAGGTAAGAGGAGTCTCTTTTAGACAAGACGGAATATATTAGGTTGACATTAAATTCAGAGGGCAGTCTGCTGTCTGTAAAACTCTGAAAATACAAACTAAGTTTTTCATGCTTGGTCTACTTTTTAAGTAGAATTAGTGCAGAATCATTGCCTCCTTATTATTTTTTTCAAAGGCAGTCACATATTTACAGCATATGGGATCATCAGCTTCAGAAATCACTCTGCAGTCTGTTTTATTTACATTTTATGCCTTTACTTTCTTTGTCCTTCATTGGTCTAATGCAGTTTTATCAACAATGCACAGAATGGTGGCTAATGGGAGACACTTCTGTGAGTTGTACAAGAACTAACTCTGTAGAAACTCAATGTGTGTTGCTAAATATTACTGGGGGAAACAGCAACATGATCCATGGTAATGAAGAAAGAAAAATAACGGTGAACACTTGAGTCTTAAGCGACAAAAGTAACCATTTCCAAATAGGCTGCATGGCTCTAAGATTTAACCTGATGTTACACAGATGAGATTTATGTCAGGATGCAGATGTCCAAGTGCACTAGACCAGAAATTATATCGACTTTGCGCAACTCATTTTCTGCACCGCATAATTTTCTCCACTATATTACCACTTACATGTCCTTTAAAATGTCCTTCCTACATACAATAGATGGCCTCTTTCACTTGTTCTCTATGCCATTGAAAAAAGCTATATTTTTGTTGCAGCTGTTTTGCATCATGTTCCGTCTTCTATGTTTTTCATTCAGCTGCGAGCTCAGCATGTTTCCATTAGTGAGATGGAAACACTCTGAGACAGTTTAATATGTATGTGGACAAGATAAGAACTCCACAAAAATCCACACACACTTCAAGATGGTATTCATGGCTGATTTATTGCACCAAGATGACATTTCTAGGATTTAGTTCTTCATCTAGTAGTGTTGGTTTTTTGAAGAGGGCCATATGGATTCCTGCTCAGGCTGCCATTCTGTCATAGGGCGCCACAAGCACTCAGAGTCGGGGAAAGTTATGTTGGTTGGACCCAAACTAGCTTTCTATTGCTTTTCTATTGGAAGAAATTATGCAAACAAAACAAGGCTGGTTAATAACCCCAAAGTTTGCATCTTTATTTGAGATTCCTGTTTAGAAATTTAATTTTATTTTGTTTTTAGAGAATCGTGACTACATTTTGTTATATCAGGTTCAAAATTTAAAGTACAACAAACTTAACCTGTTTTTCTTTGTAAACTGAATAGCCAAATTGTTGCTCAGTAATCCATGGCTTTCTGTTTATCTCAGATATTCATTTCCAAATGAGAGCATGTCAGTTAAAGTAGATGTGTTGAAATCAGGAAGAAAATAGCTCCTCTCCGTTATTTGCATTAGTCCCTGTATGTGTATGTAATGTTTAGGATAGCTTTGACCAACCATGCATTGTTAGGGCGAATGAAAAAGAAGAAAAAATAATTTTACATAATCAAAGAGTGATTTCAGATTAGGTCCTTTCAATTAAATATATATTAATAGATATTTAATAAAATATACTATTTTAATTGAAGATGTATTTACTTTAGAGCTTTTTCTTTTTTTTTACATCTTTCCCAGGAGTACCACCAGTGAAAGTAAGAAGGCCATAGTTCGGTTTTTATTTATTTTATTTTTTTTTTTAGCATACCAGTTTCATTTAAACCTCTACCAAGTAGGCAGCTATGACTGAATTCAGTATTTCTCCATCTGAAGATAAAATAAAATCAGTTAAAAAAATTTCTTGGCTCCCTAACTTTAAGAATGCACCAAAATTATATTCTCTAATTCATATAATATATTTTAATTTGTTTAAATTGCTACAGCAAAACCTTCTAGCGGCTGTTCCTCCTTATTTCTTAAGTCTTATGGCTGAGCTCTTTAACTCTCATCTACCTTCATGTTTAAAAGCACAGCATGAGAGCAGCATTGATCTTCTACACACGGCTGTTATTCACAAAGTATTTATTTAAATGTCAACAAGAGGAGAAACACATTTTTCAAAATCCTTTCTGATTGAGACAGTAGAGTCCTAAATGTCATCTTGCTTTTGTTCAGTTCTAATTAAACATTCTAGACAAGTTTTCCACTTCAGTCACTTTTCTCACTTTACGTTTAACATTGCTGGATGTGTGACAGCATGATTTATATATATATACAAAATAAATAAATAAATAAATAAATAAAAATAAAAATCCATTAAAATAAATATACAAAAAGAGGCAAGGAAACATATTTTAATGAGTCATTTCTGTTTTGCTATGATGTGAAGCTAATACAGTAAAATGGCAAATGTACTTGTATGCATTTAGTAACATTTCTGTATTGATGGTTGATTTATTTATTTCCCTATATCTTGCCATTTTTTTAGTCCCTATATGTGTTAATTTATTATTGTTCATTGTTGCTTTTTTCCTTTCTGTTTTGTTTGTTTTTGTCTGCTGTGGATATCAGTTTCAAGTTTCTTTAAGTGCCATAGTTTCTGTTCCTCTTCTCTGTTTAGTTTCCTTTTTCCTTCATCTTGTCTGCCTGATTCTCAGCACAGGTGCTCTCTGTCATCTTATTTTGCTCTGTCTGTATCGTCACCCAGCTGCTTCCCACTGACGTCTGATTAGTCCCTCTGGTTCTTTGCTACTTTCGCTTCTCCCCCAGTGGGCTTAAGCTCGTGGGTCACATTGTTCTCCACTGTCTCCTTTTGTTGCTTACTTTGTGCATTTAGTCCATTATTTACCTTGTTTGTTCCTACGACGCTCAGCCGTATGGTTTGCATTTTCTCCATTAAACATGCATTCTGTGACAATTCCAAATTCCTGTCTGTGTTTGGATCATGTGGTATATTTTTGGTGACATTACAAAACCGGATTACTTGAACTAGCAGAAGTTATCAGTTAGTGGAGTTGAGACTAAACTGAAGTCCTTTGGTCTTGAAATGCCTATAATCTCAAAAAGTACTAACTAATTTGAATTTATAACTCAGGTGCCCTGAGAAATCTGATGGTGACCAGAGCTTCCCAATCTTCAGGTTGAGTGAGCAGGTACTAGCTGTTCAGAAGCCTCTGAATCTGACTTTTTTTTTTTTCCTTAATGCACTATTCTAACCACTTCCAGGTCATGCTGACAACAACACGCTTTGATGTTGCCACTCTTACTGAGGGAAGAAGACTCAAAATTAGATGTTTTTAGTATCATGTTGGGACATGGCTGCCTGCGAGAGAGAGCAAGACTTTCAGCAAATGACAGGAAAGTCTGAATTGATTACACAAAGTTGCATCTGGATCCTTTATAACTTTGCATCTCTTGAAACATGTTGGAATTAGAAAATGTGGGTAGATTTCTGTAACTCCCAAAGTTAATGTAAAGATATACATTTCCCATGTTATGTGAGGCAGCAGTTTTTGTCATGCTAGCCATGCCAGCAGCACAAATAGCACTAATTGATTTTATAAGCTACTAAAGACAATTTAAACTTAAAATGTAAACTTTATAATCATTTTGTTTTTGGTTTAAAAATAATACTGAGCCCTGTTACAGAGTGACACACATACATGTGACTACCTCTGCTCCCACTATAAACAATTATCAACCATCTAGGGATGGATGCTGAAAAAATGCTTTCAGTTTATCCTTTATTTTCAGTTTCTGGTGAGAAATTGAAATTAGCTAAACTTTACAAAATAGAAATATGTTGGAATTGAATCCCAGAAGATATTTGCCCAACATAAATGAGGGGCAAATAGGCCCCTCATTTATGAGGGGCCTAGGGGGGGCCTATGGGGGGTTGACATGCTGCCTGTCACCTGCCTGAAATAGAAAATAGTATAACGGCTGTGAGCAAGGCTGTTGAACAAGTCAAACCTTTAGGTACAAAACACAATGTAGACCTGCAACAATACTTCCACCCTGACCCCAACATAATACGCACAAATCAAATGAAGCATTAAGAAAAGAAATGGAGACGAGAAGTCCTCGTGTAAAGCAACTAGCCGCCAGGAGAGGAAAGGAGACGTATGAGGACAAAAGAGAGAGACACTCAGCGGTTCCAGAAACAGACCTCTGAAAATTGATGGAGTCTGAGAAAGAAATTGATAGTTAGAGGACAGGAAGCAGCCTGTAAGGCAATTATCACTATCTCTGCCATTTGATTTAGGACCCTCTGAGCGTGTATTACTGTGAATTAATCAAATCTAACGCAGACGGATCAAGAGCCCATTTCTGGGCTCAAAATTCAATGATTCTTGTCCATAACTACCTTGTTCTCATTAACACAAAATAGGAAATTACAGCTATGCAGAGGAAAAAATATGTATTATACATACGTGGAGAGCATAAAGTCAAGTTGATCATCATAAACAGGACTCCTCATGAATACAAATTAGAGGCAAAGTGATCTGTAAACCCACACAATCCTCCAAAATGTGTTAAGAATCCATGTAAATATGAATAAAAATAAGCATTAAAATCAGAATAATCTCAACCTCTCCTTAACATACAGAGCATGCAAGTATGCATTTTTAAACTATATATGCCACCCACAAACTGCAGTGTGGGCTAGATGATGCTTTAGATATTGCTCCAGGATCAGGGTTAGGATTTATTTACTGTCAACGTTCTTCTTTATGCAAATGACTCAACTATTTATTTCCACCAAAGGTGGATTTTTTTAAGGAGGGGAACAGTTTGTGATAAGTTGCGGTTTAATCAAAGATATAGATGGCTTGTAATGGATTCTGTGAGTGGTCACAACAAATGTATTTAAACTGATCTCCATGTGCTTCATAAAGAGCTGGGGCACATCAGTAACGCAGCAGGTTTATATTTACAAATACACGAGGCTCTCTTGTGCCCCCTGTTGGAATTATACCTGCTTAAACGTCACCTTTCTTTCTTTCTTTCTTTTTTTTTTTTTTTTTTTTGTTATAAAAGCATTTCCAAAAGGTTGGAGCTCATCTATAGAGAGAAACCCCAAATGATGAGTTGCTCTTTTTACAGCAGCCATTTGGAGCTGTTTGAGTTGAATAAAAAGAATTGTACATGTTATTTTTTCATAAAGTAATCAGCTCAGATTATATCACTACACTCATTATGTTACAGCCCAATAATCAGAGTAATAGATCACATTTTTAGTCTAACTAAAACTCCATTGTCATGAACGACTTATTTAAAAATCCGCTCAAAGGTATTTGTAAATAGGTTGTGAATTAACCCTTTATTCATTATTTTATTCCTAAAATACCCTGCCTAGTAGTGTTACGTTTTATACTGCTATAAAACGGGGCTCTTATCAAAAGGCAAGGTTGCCCTCTAGTGGTGCAGAAGCAATCCTGAGTTGTATAATAGGTATTTAACACTTACTGGATACAGCTTAAGGTATGAAAATAAAATTAACAGCCTGTAATGCATTTGATGGAGTACATAAATACTGATGGAGTTATGGGTTAAACAATATGCTTTCAAGCTATAATATATGAACCATAAAGTGATGTATCTCGCTGGCATTGGAGACTCTTGATTTTGCTGATGTAGAAGGTTGATGCTAATGAGTCTACATTCAAACATAGACACTGAGAGAATGAAGAATCTCTGTCCAAAAACACTTTTTGTTAAAATCTTGTTATTGCAAATGTATTTATTTTGTTAAAATAAATACATGTTTATTTTAACAAAATGGTGAACATTTACAGTGTGTCGACATTCTTTATATTCTGTATATGCCAACCACAAACTTTAAAAAATATTGACCCCCTTGAATGTTTAGTCGTTTTATTGCTTGCAAAAATCAATCATGATTAACAAAATCAGTTTTTGTTTTTTGTTTTTTGGGGGGGGGTGGGCGGTAAAAAAAAATTCAATGTCAAAGTAAAAACAGATTTTTATAAAATCATGATAAATAAAGACATATAAATTCAAATAGATGATTGCATAAATATTCACTCCCTTTTAAAGTGACTGGCCGAATTCAACAGAGGTTCAGCCAATTGGAGCTTGTAAGGTCTCACAATGAGTGGAATGGAGATCACCTGAGTGAAGTGACTGTGTCTCAACCGCAGTATAAAGACAGCTGTGTCTGGACGATCCATTCACTGGTTAATCAGTATTCCTGGCTATCATGACAGCGTGAAGACAAGGAGACTAGTGAGAGGCCATCATTATCACAAAACAGCACCACCTGCCGGCCTCCACCTCTGATGGTATACTCACCTCCTTCCAGGAAACTCCAGCAGTTCATCCAACATGAAAGTTCATCGTCATCATCATCATGATTTTCCTGCCAGCAGATTCTCCTTCCTGGGCCTGGATCTCCACAGCTCATCTTGTACAGGATTTTTTAGCTTCTTTCCTGTCTGTATAGGTGGATGGTCATGTTCATGAACATGTTTGAACTGCTTTCAACTGATTCATGACAAACACTTTAACATTGACTCACAATTTCAGTAATTTGCTAAAAAAAAAAAACATTTTTGAGTGTTACTATACATCAGTGCAGGGACTTATGTATGTTTTGAGTTCATGTTGTGCAATTAAGGGTATATGTAAGACTTGCTGCATTTTCTGCAATGTCCTGTTGTTGAATCAGGGTTGTGCACCAAACATGCATGCAAAACAGTTTGTAAAACTTCAGCACTGTAAAGCCAGTAATTATTGTGTAGAAACAATCTCTATGTATGTGCTTGACATTTATGTACATTTATTTTTCAGTTGTGAGGCTTTCACATTAACATGATCCATCCACGAAATCAACTTTATTTTTTATTTTTTATTTAACTGACTGAGAATTTGTGGAGAGAGCTAAAGATTAGGGTGATTGCAAGGGGGCTTTCCAACCTGAAATAATTGAAGCTAATCACCAAACATAAACTTTCAAAATACCAGCAGAAACATGCAAAATGCTAGTCAGCAATTACTATGTTTTGATTTCCATAATGCAACTTTTTTTCACTGCTTATTGTGAAGGATATAAATATTTTTCAACATGCCATATTTAATTAAGTGTTAAACAAAAATATCTTAAAAGTAACAATTCTTTGACGTTTGTTTTCCCGTCTAATTTTAAACAATAAATAAAAAATAATTTGAAATTTAAATTTCTTTAAAAAGAACAGCTCCAAATTGATGCGTTGTCAAACTTAGTAGGTGGGCGAGGGAAAAAAAAGCACATTACTCTTTGAGTTACAGTAACACTTTATTTTTTTAAATAGCACATCATATTAGTACAGTTACAGATATTGTTAGAGACAGAAACCATTCTGATCCCTCTGACCCTGCTTTTTTGAAAAGAATAAAGAGAAACTTTAAGTGTCATCTGAGGCTATGTTTACATACACATGAACAGAGAACACTGGCCATATTCATAACAGTTTGTCACCATACAACTAGGATAATCTATGAGATTATCCATGCTGCTATGAGCTCTACAGCTGTCCCCTCTCCTTTTTAATAATTCACAGAGGACATAAAGTTAAATGCCTAGTCGCTGCTTTGGTCCTTATGCTACTATACAAGTAGGGCTGGTGAGATGTTTACAGACATCATTTACCAATAGGAAATCATTTGCCTATAAAGACACCTTTCAGTAAAGCATTAGACTGTGTGAAGACAGCCTGAATCCCGCTGTTCACTAGTTCATCTTTTCACCGCAACTGAACTGGAATCCAGTCTTTCTCCTCAAGTTTTTTTTTTTTTTTTTTTTTTTGCATCACATAATTTCAGAGAAGCCACGCAAAACCAGAAGAAATACAGTTTTCATGCATGTAAACATAGCCAGCACTGTCAGTTACAGTATGTACAATGTTGATTCAGGCAGTGCATAATGAGACCAAGTTAGAAAATGCCACAATTAACGTTCGAGTTTCACAGTTTTGGACTGTGATGCTTAAACTTCACCAATAACAGCATCGTAGGCCAAGACAACAATTCTGATTAGTCATTTCTCAGTAGTACCGTCATCACTGAAGTAATAACAGATTGATTGGCACATTAAACACGGTTGTGAACAGAGAGCGAGGTAATGAATATTGATCATTTCTGACATTTGAGATTTTATGACAAAAATTCAAGTGACATTTGTTGTAAAGCCATGTGAGAAAGTCTCATGAGAAAAATCAACCAAGGACTCTGAAGACAATAAATGTCTTCTTCAAAGTAACAAAACAGCAGTATGAAACAATGTATTAGTACCAATAAAGGTATATGACAAAAATATGAATGCGATATATTCCATTAGAAAACAAAACCTGTTCTGAATTGTGTGAGAGACGTAGTAAAAATGAGAATGTTCTCTAGAGAGAAGTACAACTTATTTACAAGGTAAGAAAAAAAGTGCAAGGCTAAGCTTTCATTGACAATCACACACTTAACATCCACAGTATGTACCAAAGGACATGCGTAGAGGCACATAAAAAAAAGACAGAAACAAAAGAGAAAGCAAAAAAAAACAAAAAAACAATCTAAAACTTCAACATTCCAACTCACCTTGGCATTTGTGGCTCAACTCTCATCACCGTCACTAATTAAAAACATGCACGCAAAGAACTGACATCATGGGATGTGAGGCGAAAGCTGACACTTCAGCCCTTAGATCAAAAAACAACATGAATTATATTTGTTACACAACGAAAAAGACTCCAGTGATCCATCACTGAACCAATACAGAGTACCAGTCTCATTTTCAAAGAAGGTCACCAAATAAATATTGTTGGCTTATTTAAATACAAGAAGTGGCTTTGAAATAGCTTACTAAAATGTCCTCAATTATGCTAAAGATTTTTGCCTGAATAAACTATACAGATAGTTATCTTTTTTTTTAACAGAGGTTGTATGAAGTTATTTTAGATAATAGTTTCCGCAACCTTCATCCTCTGTGCCCATACTTGATTTATACCTTCAGCTGCTGAAGATGCTAAAGCTTGTAAGTGGTGGGGAACATCATGAATAAGAAAATTTATAAAGAAATCCAGAAACATATGGATTAATCATAAATCCTTAATGCCGTATTTGGGAACTTCAGCGTGTTTTTCTAATATTTTGCAGCCCTACTATGAAGTCTGACTAGTTACTGACCAGTATGAAAAACAAATCGCTGCTCAGCTCAGACTAAGACAGAATGTCAGCATATATGTATATCAAGAATATTATATTTGACTTAAAGAGGATTGATCCATTTTTGAGATTCGGTTTCAAAAATCAGCCTTGCTTGAATTCTCTACATCATCCACTAAATCTCTTAATCCACATTTGTCCGGCGATATTTTTTTTCTCCACATTTTTACTCTCGTAGTAGTATTTTTAGTTTAAACTAAAAATGCAATGAAACAGATTTCTAAACCCGTTTCATTGCATGGCCTTTCATCAGACCAGCTGTTACCCTACCACTGCGCTGAAGATTCATTATTTCTTTCTACAAACTCATGGTCAGTCAGTTAAGGAAATTATTACTTATAATAACTTTATATAACCTCACTTCAAAAAGTCAAGACTATCCATTAATGACAAATATACCTACTTTTATAATAAAAGGTTGAGTAAAATCTGCAGGAAAAAAGGATATTGGCTTGGAATTATTAGATTCCAGCTTATGAATTTTGATTGAACTGTTTGCATAACTTAAAATGCTACAATCTGATTAAGGCAGGTAGCTTATACAGAACAAAGTTCAAAGGGCATTTTAAAACACTCTTCAATGTATCTACTCACCTGTATAAAATAACAGTTTTCGCATGTTAAAGTAAAACAGCCGAGTAGAATTTGCATGGCTACCAACACAGTCCCAGCTTCCCTTTCCCTCACTGCATGTCACATCCTCAGTCACGTTACTTTACTGTAGTTTGGCAGAAGAAATAAGCAAAAGTCACTGTCACAAACCAATATTTCTCATAGACAAAAACATGTTAATTATTTTAAAACCGTCACTACAGAGTAAAATAAATTAACCCTCCTTGCTTTTGGATTTACTCCATCCTCACTCCTTCTTCTCGTAGAGGGAGGCACGCACACGGTTACGCACGTAAAACGCGGTGAGAGCGCAGCAGCAGGTGGTGAAGATGAAGAGCGCCACAGCGTCGTGGGCGAGGTCTCCGTGGAGACGCTCGTAGAGCGGGCGGCGCTCTGTGAAGTCAGTTCGCAGTGCTTCAATCTGCATCAGGGTGCACACCACCACCAGCACGTGGAAGATCTGATGGCCCTGCCCAAAGAAGTCACACTTCCCAGGGAGCAGACTCTCTGGATGTGGGCAGCAAAAGAAGTAGGCGCTGATTAGGAAGAAGATCACGTGGTAGACGTGGTACCACACTATTGGGTCGGAGCAGCCTTCCCAGTAGCAGCTGTAGATGCGGTGGACCACGGGGCTGATGTCTAAGCCGTAAGCCAACGCCGATGGCACCACTTGGAGGAGCTTGTGGGCAAACTTGGGCAAGTCGTGCCTTGCGTATTTGCCGTAGCAGCACCCGAAGCAAGTGAGCCAAGCCAAAAAAGCAGCCGTGTGCAGAAAGAACCCCTGCACTGAACTGTGCCACTCCTTCTCTATAGCGTAGTAGTAGTGCGCCAGAGCACTCCCGTATTGGTAGACGGACACCCCGACATAGTCGAGGAAGTAGAAGGTGTAGTATGAGAGCTCTGATTTAGCAGAGAGGAGGTGGGCAAGAGCACTAAAGGAGAGGTAGGTGAAGGCTGCCAGGAGGACAATGAAGAGGGGCTGGGCATGAGGATCACGCAGAAAATCCACCGTTTCTGAGATCTCCTGGCACTTCACAAGGATGATGAGGGCCGCCAGCAGGTGGGTCCACACATTGAGGGTCTCATTGTGCCTCTGGAAGAGGGTGAGAAAGTAGTACCGCCAGCTTTGGTCAGTCTGCCTGTAGCCTGTGAGGATGTGGCGCTCGCGGAACACCCTTGGGACATCAGAAATCTTCACAGTGCAAGGCAGAGTCGGAAAGGCTGACTCGAGCAGCTGAGGGATCTGCCGGAGCTGCTGGGCGTTGATAAAAAGCCGGCCAATCTGCTCCATGACTACCGTGGCCATTGCAACCAGGAGACTAGAGGGGAAAGAGAAAAGAAGCAATGAACATTTGAATCTGACAAAGAGGATGTTTCTATCTGTGTGTATTTGTGCCTTTACGCAGAGCACAGCAATATTAAGTAAAATTTATTTGGCAATCCTCAAGTTGCAACATGAAAATGACATAATACTTCTTGTCTAAGTGAAATCTTTCTCGAAAAGCACTGTGTGGTATGCTCTTCCTGTCCAGGCTATTATTATGGGCTGTTGGTGAGTGCTTTTACTTGATGCTCTGCATCAATGTCATTTTGAAGTAGGAGAGGAGCCAGCCTTTGAGTTATTGGTCAGTTGTGTTGACAGAGTTGGGTACTAAAGACAACACATCAGGCTAGCTGGCAACATTAAGTTGCACAAGCATTGAAGAAGTTTTCTGTCCTTTTAACCGCGTGGGTGGTAGAATTTTGGTACCTGACAAAAAAGAAAAGAGAGTAGCAGACAAAAAGGACGTTTTTCACTGTGAAAAAACTACAACTAGCTAACTGCTAGCTGCTACAAAAGTTAGCATCTGCTTCAGATCTTTAAATTGATCTTTAAAGCCCTTTACATCCAAGTAAAGGGCTTTAAAACTTCTAAAATATATGTGCATTATAGATGTGCACATCTAGCAACAAATCAAACATATTTAGACTTTTCAAATCTGAACTTCAAGAGAGATTTTATAAATATTCCATAATGTTTTCAGGTTTTTTGACATTGGAACCAGTTAAAAACTACAATATCCACACTTTTTAAACATGAACTCAATTATTTTGCACAGATTTAAGATTCATTGAAGCACATTTTTTTTATCCATTAGAGCAATGTTAATGTCACAAAGTTCATAAAGTAAATGAAAATGTTCAGAGGGATCTTTCTCTGTAATGGACTGGTCTATTAGTTTTCTGTGAAAATGTATTGCATTACTGTTTTTTTGTTTAAGAAATAAAAGAAAGTTAACCAATTAGACCTTCTTGTCTCTTGTCACCAAGCAAAGTTCATCTACACAGGCTGTATTTTACACCTTATATTAAATAACACAATGGATTTTAATCTTCTGATCAATCGTGTCATAAATTACAGTTTTCAGCATTGCTTAATTTGTTAGCTGTCATCAACTGGAAAGGATGAACTCGGCTAACAAACTTGGTTTCAATCAGCAGGTTCTGCTGCTAGGAAGAAATCTCTAGACTGAGACAACTTAGAGGAATTAAAAAGATTTTCAGACATAGCTCCAGCTGTTTAACTAAAACTGCAAAAAAAATCCCAAAGCACAAGGCATCTTAAATGTTCAATAAATTGTTTTGAAACAGATTTAGAACCTAAAACATTATTTTTGCTGCTGTCCTTTTACTACAGAGTTGTAACTTGTCAAGTTGGAACTAGGTTGATCCCATATTGCCCTTATTTACATACAAGTGTTGCATTACTGTTGAAGGCTGGTATTCAGTTTGGTCATGTGCATTTTCCAATCCATAAATTTTCCCTTAGATCCAAAGCTACTGGGTGTGTTTGCATAAGATTTGTTTTTATAGAAGCTGTCAGTGTAGAAACGACAGCAGGTTGACTGTGTGGTTGTTCTCAGTTTACCACAGACCGACTGCAAACTGACCTGAGTAAAGATAAGAAAGTTGCTTTTAGTTGAACCATAAAAAGTCTGCAGTTACACATGTTTGCTCTGTGTCACTGTACCGGCTTTTGATTAATTTCTTTTTGATCAGAAAACAAAACTTTTTATCTTATTTGAATATTTTGAAGCTATAAACAACCAGTGTTTCTTGTTGTACATTACCGGTGGTATTAATTTCCAAAACGTGCACAATGTAAAAGAGCAGTTTGTAATTAACTTTTCATTTTATAACAATGAAACACTATATGTTTAGAAATTAACAATGCTTAGTCAGCTCATTCTTATTTCCCATGTTTGTGAAATTCTATAGACCAACCTGACTACTTACTCTGTTTTTTCTAATTGCTTCATAAACTGTAAGTAAAGACTTCATTTAATAATGAACTGTTGCAGTAAAGGAAATTGACATAGTCCTCAAAGTGGGACGGAGTTACTGTGTCACTGTAAGGCAAATTATATCCTCAGAAGTTTTACTTTAACTACAAGTAGATGTGAGTAAATTAAAAAATGTGTTCCTAAGAGGCGTGTTTGCCACATTAAATGTTCCTTTTGAAAATAAACATTAAGCAGGTAGCATTAAGCCCAAACAAACTTCTGTATTGTTATTGGCCTGATCATGATATTCTAATCTTCTATGATATCAAGTGTAGTATTTAAAAAGCACCATTTGGAAATAAATTACTAATTATTTCAAACTTATTCATACTTATGTAAGATGATTGTTGTCAGACAGGTTTGACACAAAACCTGCATGTCCTGTGATCCGCCATGCCACATAGGTAAGCAGGGCTCTTAACAGGAACTAACGTTTTGTTTACATCTGTTTCTTTCTAGTAGAGGGCTGCAGTCAAGCCACACCATTAAGTTTTACTTCTTGTGTCAGTGTTTGGAATTCACTGATATTAAGTCACATACAACGTTACAGCGGCATCCACATTTACAGGCCTTACTGCAATGCAATTACTTAATACTGGTATTTAAGGATTTATCACAATATGACATTTCCCTTTGAACCGCTTCAAAATGGAAAAAATGAAAGAACATGCAATTTAAATAAGGTTCTTGTGTGTTCATCGCCGTAAGTCAAGAAATAGGAATTTGCCTAAATTTGCATATATGGTCAGAGCAGCAATTAAAACGTTTAAAATCAACCACCTTTTAGAAACTAGACTACACAAGCAGCTATATTTATCTTTCCACCATACACAAGATGGTAAGTGAGGCAAAACAAATCTTCAAATCTCAATGCTAAGAAAGATGCAGCAACCAGTCAACGTCCATTTCCTGTTTAGATAACCATCAGCTTCTGTATAAACACCTGTCCAACGTAATTATAAGCATTTTATAAGCTTTTGACTACTTCTCATAGTCTGTTGTTGTTTTCTATGCACAAAAATGCACATCTTGCACCTTTATTTTAAAATAACCCTACTCAGTTGAAAATGTATTTCGATCTGAGAGTGCTATTTTTAGAAACTGTACAGTATTATTAGTTTTTTATTATGATGAAAATTTGACCTATTTTCTTGTATTTTATGTTAGTTTGAATATGCATACTTCAATTTACCTTTAACTTGTTGCGGGTACACCTGAGTGTCCCTAATGTGGAACAACAAAGGATATTTGCTCATTGTTTTATTCATTAAAAGTCCACAATACATAAACACACACACATTTATATATATATAGAAATATGCTGCCTTGATGCAAAAAAGAAAGCATACACATAGACTCTTAGTGTTCCTATTTGACATTTAGCATTTTTTCACCAGTAAATATCTTTATTCTATACTATCTGCATATTAGAAGCACATGTAATCAGTGCCATGATCCCTGGATCATATACTGTATGAGCTCCTGTACTTTCCTTCCCTGCGCTGTGGGGAGAGCAGAGAGCTGAGGCGGATCAGACACTGTGGGATGAACATGTGCTGAGGATGAGGAGGAGAGGCGTGAGAGATGAATGGAGCATTACGTAACATAGCTCCATCCCAGGTCCACGCCCTTCGGCGTCCAGTGAGCCCTGACATCCTTTAAAATATTTATAGATGAAGACGAAAAACAAAGTCGACTGATGAAAATAAGACGGGTTTGTGTGGCTCTGTGCGAATTAAAACCGGGCCTAGATGGGCCTGTTGCTGCTGGGAACTGTGTTAGGCTCATATGCACCTGATCGGCGGGGCAGTTTTCTAATTTAGAGAAATTGAAAATAAACCCGCAATTGCATCTAAAATGAACCGTCCGCTTGCTGTTCTCTCCGATCGCATGAAACCTTCACTGAGCTTAACAAAGCCAAGATATCCGCTGAAAGGGGAGGGAAAAAAAAAAAAAAAAAAACCTGCCCGGGTTCTGCCGTCGAGGCGCTTCTCTCACGGCGTGCCATCTACATCACAGCAGCGAGATGCCTTTCATTTTCACAGATCAGCTAAGCGCGTACAGAAAGCACCTACCTGTCCGGGGCAGAGTCAGTACGAGGCGTCAGATGTGCCCGTCGATGAAACAATTAGAGCCGTGCAGAGCATGGATATCATTATTTGATGGGCCGGACTGGCAGGACAAAACCGTCACTACAGCAGCAGCGGGCTGCAGCTCGGCTGCTGAGGAGGAAACCAACGCGCTCTGACGGATAGCTTTCCTGACCAATCAGCGTGTACGCTGCTGCTCTTTCTGCCATTAGAAATCACCGTGTCAACCAATCACGCCCTCCGTTTGGCTGTGTAGGACAAGGCACTGATAACACAAATTCTTCCACTGACACACAGCATTTCTGTCGCTTAATGGGTGCTGGGAGGACTGAGCTGTCAGTGTCTTAATCATCTGGTCTGTTTACTGTTTATCGTTTAATATTTCACATTTTAAGACATTTGTAGATATTATATCCAGCTTAACAATAATCTATAAATATAAAATTAGAATCTTGTTTCTTACCGCTCTATATGTGTAGATTATGGTTTTCTTATACTTGCATCACCTTTAAGGTTTTTGCACAACCCCGAACTTTACACATGCCATTGTTGCTGTTTCTACGTGCGGGCGTCTCACCTGCAGCCATTGCGATTGGTCTCTTTTTCACTGTTGCTTGGAAACCAACACCCACAATAACAAAGGTTAAATGGACACCTCTTTCACTAATTCAAGTCAACTCATTCAGCTGTGAGAAAGTGAGAAGCAACCTCTCTCTCTCTTGATAATACATGCTTAAAGTCACTGTGAGTATCTATCTATCTATCTATCTATCTATCTATCTATCTATCTATCTATCTATCTATCTATCTATCTATCTATCTATCTATATCTATCTAGTGGTGTCCATTTAACATTATATATATATATAACTCAATGCATAAAATACATTGAGGTTTGAGGTTGTAACATGACATCAAGGCATATGTGCACTGGTTCCAGGTGTGGAAATGCTTTGAAAAGGCATACAGTCACTTCAGATCCCAGTGAATATCATTAAGCGAGAAAAACAAGCAATGTCTCTCCTTGGTTGCTGTGGTGAAATCACTTTTATGGTCTGTGATCTTCCTTGTTTTGCATTAAGTAACAACGCTTCCTTTGTTGCTGTCCCTCTCACTGACAAATCCCTATTGTTTCTGGATTTAAATAATCCTCCACAGTGTATATTTCTTACACACTTGGATCGGGGTGTCCAGTGTGAACAGTGAACACATGCTCTTTCTGGTGCCTGTCCACTGGATGATCTAACTTTGGAGAATACGGGCTGCAAACAAGTTTTGTCACATCATGAGGCGTTGCTGTGGCTTGATGATGCTAACGGTTTCTTTGAACACATTGCAGTGTGAAGGTTGGTGAAGTAACACAGCAAAACTAACCCGCTTCTGCAAACACACCGTGTCCACACATATACTGTCAAATACTTAAACAATTGTGTGAAATTAGATATGGTCTGAAGCAGCAGGATTTTGCATTTTTCGTTTTTAAGTATGCATTTGTGTTGATAACATCATAAGAGGCACAAAAGTTGAGCTGATCATTTGGCAGTAGTAGACATCAATAGTGGACAAGGAACAGTGACACAGATTTTGAAGTTCTATTTTCGGTTCATCTCTGCAGAGCCGTCGCCATGTGTTCTAAGGAAACAAGTATTTGAAGAGAGAAATTGTTTTGAAATATTGGAACTTTTTTATTTTTTTTTAAAGGTTTTGCTGGCTCTAGTGGCCTTTATTTGAAAGTAGTTTGACAGGAAAGAGGGTAATGAGAGAGGAACATTTTTAAACATTTTTTTGTCAGGAGTAGAAATAAATGTGTAGGATGTTGTAGAACTGAACACATTACACATCAGAACATTGACAAGAAGAAAAAAGTAAAATTGCTGAAGACGTAAATAAACTGAAACAGCTTTTATCAAATTGAGCAAAATTATGCAACAGATGGAATCTCATGGAACCAATCCAATTTGGGGCACAGGCGTGTCTCTAACTGCAAGCCTGTGCTAAAACCTAACAGATGTAAACAAACTTATAAAACGCAGGATAGACTCCTCCTTACCTTCCCAACAATGCAGATTGTGCCATTCAGGTTTTACCTCAATTTTTTCACCAGTAATACATGGTGTAAACAGCTTTGTCTCAGAGAACTTTTGCAGGGGAGACACAATCAAGCAACCACACAGTTCAGTAAACACAATCCAATAACATGTTAAATTAATAATCTGCCAGAAGTACTTGAAGTTAGCCTGGAGTTTAGCTTAGCTTGACTGAAGATTGCTTCAGCCATCAGGTGCTGAAAATCCAATCACTTTATTTTTCCAGTTTGATTTGTCCAACCTAAATAAATTCTCAGAATGTCTGGTCAGTTTTTTATAAAGTGGTGGAAATCTGTGCGAGTTAATATTCATAATCATGATAGAATGCAACTCACCAGTAATTGCAAAAGCACTGAACTGTTTACATATAACTGTTTGGAATATTGATTATATAAGGTAAAATATTGTTTGTCAACATTTTTATGATATAGCTTTTTTCATTGATGCAAATGTGCTTTTACACACATGCTTAATTTTGACTATAGTCAAAATTAAGTTAAATTTTTTACTTTAAGCAAAAAAGTTGAAGTCAAAATTAAGCAAGAAAGAACAACAAAATTATTTTGTTCTCCTTATTTTAAAAATACAACAAAAAAAATCATTAAAAAAAGTTTTCCTCTCCCTATTTTGGAGACAAATTCATTTAAATTTCATAACGTATGACGGCCACAGGGTGTCAGTATTATCAAAGTCTTTATTAACAGTTAAGTAACAGTTTTCAGTTTTAATGAAGATGTTACACCATAGTCTGCTGTTCCAAGAAAGGTAGAAAATACAAAAATAAAATTTTATCCAAAATTTTGTGAGGTCAAAAACAACAACAGTCCTGCACAAACCAAAATACTGGAATTGAATCTGGTTGGTTGAACCCTTGTATCATATAGTCAGTTCAGATATACAGCATTATCAATAGTCTGGAAGAGTCTGTTAAGTTTTTTTTTTTTTACATTGGTAAATATAACAATTAACTTATTACAAGCTGTTGGTTTTATAAAAAAAAAATACAGTATAGTCAGCTGCCAAACAGAACACCAGAAAAAAAAAAAAGTCAGACAACATATAAAACTAACCAGCGAAGTCTACAGCATAACTACAACCAGCATCATTAAGATTTTAGGAGGTTGTCAGACAGATAGCTTATATCTCTACTAAGAGCAGAAACAGGTTAGTTATCGTTTTCTTTTATGGTCTCCTTGTTCTTCCTCACCTCCTGAAGCTTCTTGTCCTGTTAAACATTTCAAAACAATAACAATCACGATAGTTAGTAAGATTTATACGGAGTTATAGATGAGAAGAAAGTAGATACAGGATCAAAATCTGACCTTCTCCTTGAATTTCTCGTTGAGAGCTGCCATCCGGGCAGAGCGGTTCTCTTTGTTCGCCTCCATCTTCTGATTGAGTTTCTCCTGCGCCTGCTTGCTGAAGTTGCAGCTTTCCTCGATGGCCTTCTGGATGACCTCCTTCTCGTGCTCTCGTTTCTCAGCCAAATGTTTCAGAACTTCGGCTTCGTGGCTCTAACAGGAAGACAAGAGAAGTCCTTCCTCATAAGTTAACACAGCATAATAGCTAAGTTTATTTGATGTACTATTTGCCATTTGTGTTTTATGATACCCTGCGCCTTCCCTCGGCAGCTTCCAATTTCTTCTTAATTTCATCAAGAGATGTTTCCCGTTTCCTGTTGGGGGACAGTGGGAACTCCACTTTGGCATCAGGGGTCGAGGGTCTCAGAATGACCTCAAATGCCTGACCCGACGCACGCTTGTTCAGCTCCTTCACTTGAATGTCTGTAAAAACAGGAATCTCATTAAATACTCAATTGTAGTCAAATTATAACCCATCTTTTTCAATTCCAAACTTCAATTTAAAATTTTGTTTGACTTTCTAAAATGATGTATTATCAAAACTTTTTTGTCAGTCAAATTGTATGAACTAATTTGCTGTGTTTTCCAAATTCAGATCTGACATCAAAACCGAAGGAGACAGAAATGTTTTAGAAAATGCTGGTCTTAACAAAATGCAAGTGCAAGAGCATTCCAGTCGATTACACTTACCATCACAATTTGCCATTTTACAGAAAGATTGTCTTTTAATCTCCTGCAGAAGACAAAAAAAACGAAAGTTAAAATCTTACAATTCATTTGGAGCTACGCATTTGGGACAATACACATTTCACTTGAAATAAAGCTACATCTTAATCAGAAAGCTCTTATCATACTGCAAGGCATGTAAGCCTTTCTAACTTTGGACTCATATCTGCAATTGTTCTGAGTGCAGTGTAGCACTTGTAATGCCTAAGTTACTTTTAGTAGTACTCAGGAAAATTATTGGTGTTATTTATTTATTATACAAGTTATTTGTCATTTAGTTATGAAATCCACTTACATTTGGGAATATTACAATCCACTGGTTTTGTTTTAAATGTTATACTAAGTGACCAGCCTAACTGCTGATAGTGATACCCTTGATTTTCCAACTATAATGTTTTTTTTGTTTTATTGCAAATGTAGAAAATTCTAGCTTTTAAGTAAAAACTAACCATAGTAGTAACCAAGTGTTTCAACCAGTGTCAATGGAGAAACTTTTTTTATTTTATTTGCATAAATTCTTTCATTTTTTTTTATTTTTTTACATAAACAGTAAAAGCCCTATGGTGCTACTTCTCAGGAAGTCTGTAAAGATAACTTAGAATACTTAGGTGATCACAAGCAAACTATCAGACGACTACAGTACTAATGTTAATAATTTGTATCGGGAACCTTTGCAGGTGAATGATGATGAAATAATCAACTACTTGATAAAATAAATATTTAGTTAATAACGTCTATTGGGATAAATACTTTGGAGATGCAAGCTTGAAAAGTTGCATGCACATTCTTTAAATACACACACATTTGGGCAGACTACTAAAAATCTTTTATACATATTGTGTCCCACGTTACAGTTGTTGCATAACATTAAACCCCAGTCAAAACATGTTCTCTACCTCTTTAATACCATAGCATTTAGCTAAATGTTTGCATATAGTTGCCCCGCAGAGAAAGGCAGGTTAAAAGCTGAGCCCCACAGCTGGAGGCTGCACACTCATTTGTGCAAAAATGGCGGGGAGGGGCAACACAACTGCTGTACTAGTCTTTGTTGTGTTTATTGAAGGAAAAAAAAACAAAAAACGCTGGAGGCAGCATTTGCAATACCTAAAATATGTAGATTTTAGACTGAAAATAGAATCATTCATAAAGCAACAAAAAAAATCAATTATTTGAACAAAATACTGTAATTACATGTGCAAAAACATAGATTGAGCTTACAAAACAGAGAAACAAAAAACACATTTTCGTCAGTTAACTCATTGCCTATTTAATATGGTTAGACACTAACAATCAACTACATAAAAAAAAATTGTTTTAAGCAATTTTCAGAGTACTTTTTGTCATATCCTGAAAGGCTGCTGGTGAGCAACGGCCATAATAGTTATTACTTAGTACCAAAAAGTGACTTTACCTACCCTGTTGAAAGCCCTAAACACTGGATAAACAGTCAACTACGACCTTTATCGCTGCCAAAGCTTTCTTAAGCGCTCATACACTCAGAGAAGACAACTCAATGAGAGCAATTGTTCTCACCGTCAAGTACAGCTCGGCTTGAAAAGCGGACCTCTTGCTACCTTTGTGCCTCTATTCAAACCGCCAACATCTGCACCTTCGCGCACAAACCTTCTGTGTTGTCAACGTCAGAACAGATAGGGGCGTCTCATTGGTCCAAATTAACCAATCACCGCGGCTGTTGCAAAGGAGAGCGCGCCAGCAGGAAGGCGAAGAAGGCCAGGCGTACAGGCAGGCATCCTGAAGAGAGAGGAAAAAATGGCTCAAGTGTTTTTCTAAAAGTTAAACACATCCCTCCGACTTATAGTAGTAAATACAGAGTCAGTTAGAGTTCCACTAACAGAAGAGTACTGATTAGTACTGTTTAAAAAGCGATAATCTTTTCCTCAATCAGAGCCATGGTTTATTTATATAACTTTAACAAAGCTTATACATAAGATGCACCTTCATTTTTGTTTGACACTCTGTCATTCTGGTGTATGTTTATGCATGCACAGCAACAACTAGTCAGATAATTGTAAAATAAATTATGCCCTTAATCAAAGTAAGGTAAGTTTTAGTTGTTTATATCTTAGACTCTGGGCCATAGTGAATTAATTTTAATATAAGTAACAAAATAGAAAATAATTCTAATTTGCTTATATATATATATATACTGTATGTATGGACTGCACAGTTGCACAATCAGTAGCGCTGTGGTTTTGCATCAAGAATGTCCTGAGTTCAATTTGCAGCCCAGGAATTTTTCTGCATGAATTTTGCACACTGATGTGAGTGTTGTTCAGGTACTCTAGCTTCCTCCCACAGTCCAAACTTTGATCAAATGTTCTGGCTAAATTGCCTTAGTTCTGAGTGAGTGCAAACATGGTCGTTTGTCTTGTGTGTTTCTGTTTCACTATGATGGACTTACAACCTGTCTAGTCTGTACCTTGCCTCTTACCAATAACTGCTGGAGGTGTGCACCAGCCCCCTCATGACAATGCACACATAAGAGGGTATAGGTAATGGTCGTATGGAATAATGCGTCACATTGTGTGGCGTAGTTCTGTCTGGATGTTTTACCACCCATCTTAACAGGGTTATAAATATTCTTGTTTCCTGTGGAACATGTGATCCAGACTGTTTCAACCAAGAATAGACTAATTTATTGGAAAATCTACCTGATGACATCCTTCCTTCTCAGCAAAGTTTTATTATTTTCTGTCTTGATAGGAGAAAAAAAAGATCAAAATCTAATAAAAAGTCACAATTTATAATCCCAAGAGGCTAAAAGAATAAACTTTTTTGCACTATATATGTTCTTTGTTACAGGAACGAGAAAAAAATAGGAATATCCCTGAAATAGGTGATCAAAGTGCTGAAGCGCATGAGAGACAAGCTGGAATCTTGAATGCCGCATTCCACAAACTACAAGCAATGTCAGCTGCAGCCAGCCAAGTGTATCTGACACTGTCAAAGGGAAGAGGTGATTACAGAGGACTTGCAGTCAAGAGTGCAAATGCACAGGCACTGATACTGGGTGGTTGTGCACAACAACTGTTGCTATTGTTTGTACACTGTGTTTTGCTATGACAGTTCGGATTCACTAAGACCAGACCACCTCAGGCTGCAGACCTTTCTGTTGAATTTGCATATTCTTTGTGTTCATGCTTTTCTCTGTGTTGTCCCTTTGAGGGACTGACAAGGTGTACCCTTCTCCTTCCCTATTAACAGCTGCAATAGGCTCCAATGCCCCTATAACTCTAAACTGGACAAAGAGTCTCTGAACCTCCCCCCAAAAAACATCTATATAGAAAATAACCAAAGCCTGTCAGCTCAATTGTTAAAATTCTCAGGGGGATTGTGCCAGTACCTGACAGACTTGTCTTTGTTAGGACCATTGAGCAACAGACTCTGAGCTCCTGGGACGTTTAAAGGAAAGGACAGATGGCAGGTTTCAGACTTGCTGTGTTCACTGTCTGTCTGAGGACATAAGGACACTGAAAGTGCTCTTCTTAGTTTTACTTCAGCAGAAAAAGACATGCACATCAGCTATAAATATAGTACACAGCCCAATATGCTTACTGCAATATTTGCTGGTCTATTTTGTATACAGTCACATATGTCAATTTAAAAAATGTAAAATGTATACACATTTAAAGAGCCTTGTGAAAATATGTTTATTCTTAACTCTTTTGGTACAAAAAAACTGATTAAAAATTGATTTATTCACTGCATGTTTATGTCTGCGCAAGGTTGAGATGGATCTGCACATGAAAACAGCCCCTTAAACCATTCAGACTACCCACACAATAGAGACACAATCGAAACTGTCAGATTACTTATTACCCCGTGATAATAACTCAGAAATAGTCCAAACAGTTTGGATGTATTTTTTATTTCTTTCCTTTTTACGTAAAGTTTCTGTTTATATCATAGGTTTGTGGTGCATTTCTGTCCTAAAGAAAAAGATATAAAACTTCAAATATTTCACAACAAGATGTTAAGATACATGGAAAAACCTCACAAAATTTTTCAATTTGGAAACACTATGCCTATCTTTTAGCAACGCTTGTTAAAGATGCTTTGGATGCTTTGGATCTACAAAGATTTACAGAGCCCTCTTGTACACTGAAAAAAAAATTGCAGACCAATTAAACATATTTTAATACAGAAATGTGGTCTATGTGAAAATCATGTTTAACATACTTAAACATATTTTATTTTATTGAGCAGATGAAATAAAAAGTTGCAAGAAACTTATTTATAAACTTAAAAAAAAACAACATTTTGCGTCCCTGCAGTACTTCTATCTTGACGATTTTGGCCCTTTTGGTGAAAATCTTGGACAATATAGTGACGGACGTTTGACTTGCAGCCTGTTAGCACTTTTATTTTGAAAAACAACAAGTTACTTCCGGTTAGTTTGTGGTTTTGTCCAGGCAGTTCAGAGGAAGAAGGCACAACCCGAAACATTTCGACTCTTTAACGTGTCAAAATGGGGGCCTGTATGGCTTTGTGCTCCTTGGCCAGCTGTGTGAGTATCTGTTTATGATAAAGCTCACATTTTAAACAACAGCTTTATGTACTCGGTGGTCAAAATGGATTTGCGCTAACATGACCCATCTACCTGAAAGCTAAGGCTAACTTTAATCTTCCACATATAATAATAAAATAGTAAGTTAAATCGTATGTTAGCCTTACTTTACTGCTCTGAAACATTCAGACAGATTTTGTTTGAGAGGCTACTCGTCAGTATGACCGAATAAGCGTCCGAACTGAGCGAAAACAGTCCAGCATGTTTACCTTGACGTACACGGAACCTGACATTTAATGTTACAGTGTAACGCGGTCAGGTTTAACCAGCTGTATGTATGCTAATTTATTTCTCTTAAATAAACAGCAACTAGTGGCCTTAGCTTGTCCAGTTTTTAATAAGTTGGATAAGTGGATGGTTGAAATTGTGAAAGCCTTATTTTAACAGGATTAAGTATGTGACAAAAAGCCAAGAAGCTAGTAGTGCTATCAAGTTTTGTTGGCCTAAAGCTACAGAAATATTCGCTGTGTTTTATTACGTCGTTGTGAGTTTGCACTTGTGATGTACTGGTAAATGACAATCTTGTTTAATTATTTACTAGATCAGTATTTCCAATAGGACACAGCAGGTTTATGATATCTACTTGACCTTGACCTGCATTAAGGCAGTTGATGTTGAGGGATTTTATTCGTGTTTTGTATTATTTAAACCCTCTTGGTGTTTTACCTTGTCTCCATTTATCTCCAGGCCTCATGTCTGTGTGGCTCAGCACCATGTCTTCTGTGTGGCTGCTGTCCATCCTCCAATAACTCCACAGTGACACGGCTGGTTTTCTCTTTCTTTCTGCTTCTGGGAACTATGGTCTCCGTCATCATGATCCTACCTGGAATGGAAACACAACTCCGCAAAGTGAGCTCCCACAGCCAACATGTTGTAATAAGAAGAAAGGGAATATAACAATGGGGTTTATACAACTTTTTAAAATCCATCATGTGTCAAATCGTACAAATATACAGGTCATGCTGTATGGATGATAGACAATGGATTTTGTTTTGGGATATCAGTAAAGGAGTCTTTATGCATATGTGTTGCACAGTTATCTGTTCTTTAGTGTTAGTCTGTCATATAAAATCCTGGTAGAAAATCATTAAAGTTTGTGGCTGTCAAGTTAAAAAATGTGAAGGGGTATGAATACTTTTGCACTTTCAGGTGTTGTATTTGTGTTGATGTTCCTAAATTTAAAGATCTGTGTACTGAGAGAGGCAGTTTGTGTATCTGTGAGAGATTTTACTTCATGTGTTTAATTTTCCTTCTGTAGATCCCAGGATTTTGCCAGGGAGGAACGACCATACTTGGTATCGAAAACCAGGTCAAGTGTGACGTTATTGTGGGATACAAGTCTGTGTATCGCATGTGCTTTGCCATGGCCTGCTTTTTCTTTCTGTTCTCAGCCATAATGATTCGCGTCCGGAACAGCAGAGACCCAAGAGCAGTGATTCAAAATGGGTGAGAGCCCTGCTGGCTTTTTACTGGACACATCCGGTCAGAGCTGCAGTACTTTTTGTCGTCCTCATTGTGCAGTTGTAAATTAATTTTTCTTCTCCAGATTCTGGTTCTTTAAATTTCTGATACTAGTTGGGATCACAGTGGGAGCGTTTTTTATCCCGGATGGAGCATTTAATTCTGGTGAGGACTAATTTCTATATTTCCTGTTGATCATATTTCCATATATGTAGGGTAAGGTTTAAAACCTGAATAGTAAACTTACGAGTCATTTTCCTTTGTCTTTCACAGTGTGGTTTTACTTTGGATTAGTAGGATCCTTCGTCTTCATTTTGATTCAGCTCATTCTCCTGATTGACTTCGCTCACTCGTGGAATAAGATCTGGGTTGAAAATGCTGAGGAAACCCAGAACAAATGCTGGTTTGCAGGTGAGGTTTTTGGAAAACAAAAAAACCAACAAAGTTTAAAATTGTTATGGTTGACTCTACACCTTGTATTAAAGTTGTGAAACATACATTTTTTTAAACGAAAACTGGAGCTAAAATCAAAATTTCCAGTATGCAGTGTAAAAGTTATAGAAATCAGCAGTACCTAGGGTGGAGGATGTATGTAAACATGCTGTAGTGTTCAACCACATTAATTGATAATACAAAGGGTGATGGCAAACCTGTGGAGGTGAGGAAATACAAGAAAAGCTGACAGCTTTCTCAGGAGTCCCTTATTAGTAATTAATGGTACATATAAAAGATAATTGTTCATCCTGACCACAAGGTTCCTGCAGGAGTCATACCAAATGTCTAAAATATCTAAGCACACAATGTGCATACAGAATTTGTAGTAGGAAGGTTCAATTTCTCTGTTGTGGTTTCTGTCATGTAGACTTGTCAAACAAATATTGACTAAAACTAACCCAACAGGAAGAGTTGAATAGACTGAAAATGTCTCGCATTATATTTGACATATATCTCTGGCAAAGCAGCTTATTCTCATTTATCCAAACACATTTTTGTTTATTTCCTTTTTTAAAATGTGGTAGTTCTGTTGTTCTTCTAAATATGGAGTATTTTTAAATATGACATTTTGAATTGTATTTTACGCTATGCAGCCTGATTTCTGTCCAGTTTCCACAATGTTTTTTTTAAAATTACCCACAAGGTCTTTAAATGTAAAAATTGATACCATGGTAAATATTTCTCAACTTTTCCCAAATAAAATTGAACATTGATCTTGTACATTTTAGCTGTGTAGGATGTATGTCTCACATGTGGAAAATATTTAGAATTGATTTATCAGCCTAATTTTATATATTTATTTACTTCAATAAAGTGGTGTGTAGACTTTGGAGACCTACAGTGTCTATGCTTTCTTTAATTAGACTTGTTTGTGTCTCACCTTGTTTTTCTTCATTTCAGGTCTCTTGTCCTTCACCGTCCTTCACTATGCGCTGGCTTTCTCTGCTGTGGTGCTTTTCTACGTTTACTACACGCAGCCAGACGACTGCACTGAGCACAAAGTCTTCATCAGCCTCAACCTCATCTTCTGCCTCATCATTTCTGTTGTGTCCATCTTACCAAAAATACAGGTAACGTTTCTCATTGTGTCTTGGATTGTAGGAGAGATCTGTTAATTGTCAATCTTATGTTTTTAGATGGACAATTTTAAAATGGACTTTATTTTTTTCAACGTAAACAACTCTTTCCATAAAAACCTTCATATCAAAGCGGTGAATTGCTAGTGATTACCACTTTGCATACTTTGACCACTTAAATGTTTGTGTTTTTGTCCTGTTTATTACAGGAAGTTCAGCCACAGTCTGGTCTCCTCCAGGCATCCCTCATTTCTCTTTACACCATGTATGTCACTTGGTCAGCCATGACCAACAATCCAAGTGAGTGCTATCGAAAGTCTCAATTCCCTCCTCTTTTTTTTAGTAAGTCATGTTAACGCTCATTGTTTCCTACATGTGCTTCTTAACGTGCCACAGCTTTTCAATTACAATGGTGAGTTCTAATGTAGCATAATGCCTGACCACTAAACAGTTGTAGCTAATTTTAGCAACCAACCTTTGTGTTTTTTGTGCATGATCTGTAGTTTGTTAGTAGAAATACAAGAATGGGGAGTCTTATGATGAACTTAGTTTTCTGCATTCTTTTCAAACTTGTTGCAGGATTTCCCACTGAAAATATTATTAATAATAATAGTAATAATCAACCTTTAATTTTAGTATAAAAAAAAAGTCTGTGGAGTCAAGTGGCAAATTAATAGAAGAGTAGAACAGTATCAACATATCATTTATTGTCCATCAGCGAGGAAAGTCAGGAGTACCAAAGTGACAGGCAAGTTGATGAATGTAAACTTACTCATAAATAAAAATATAAAGCAAAGTGAGAAAAGAAATTGTTCAAAGGATATTTTGCTGCATAGTAATAAAAATATACTGTAGGTGTTAAAAATACCATGCTCAGATTTGGAAAAATGATTTGGAAAAATGTACAGCAGATTAGAATAATTTAGAAAAATGTGGATGTATTTGTGCAACAGACAGTCCATATCATGCACCACAGCTTTACTTTAAGTTCTTTGAAAGTTTTTGGGAGCTTTTATGAAGTGTGGTGGATTTCTAACAGTGCGTATGTTTATATTCTCTAGATCGGAAATGTAACCCGAGCTTGTTGAGTCTCGTCTCGCACGCCAATACCACCCAACCATCTCCCAGCCCAGACTCAGGACACGTGCAGTGGTGGGATGCTCAGGGCATCGTTGGTTTGGTCATCTTCCTCTTCTGTACTCTCTACGCCAGGTAGACATAACAGGACCTCATTTTAATTTGTTTGTCATTATCAATCTTCATTGGGAGTCTCAAGGCCATAAATGTACACAAAGTACTATCAGAAAATCATAAAATATAAAAATCATATTTAAAAACATATGATCTTACATACATTTTAACCAGTATGCCCTCGGTCTGGCTAAACTAGCTACATCGCTCATTACAGCGCTGCCCCAACATTAACTTAAAGTTTCTTTAAAGTAACATACACATTTTTGTAAAGTTTCTTTCTTTAAATGTGAAAACGTCTGTATAACAGACATCTTGCTAGCAATCCTCCTCCATCAGGGAAGGATTTTCAATGATCAATATGCAGTTTGCAACTTCAATACACATTGTTTCGTCTGATGGCCACAAGAGGGCAGTATAGGTTAGTGCCCAATCTGCTTTAAATCAAGGCTGCTTTACATGTTTACACGTTTGCTTTAGCAGAAGTGAAACTTGCATGCAGTGATGCTTGTTGGGTCATAAACCTTACAACAGATCTGTTATGTCATCATTGTTCAAGTGATTGGTGGTAAAAGGACTAAGGTACGTTGTTGGACATTTTAAACACAGTTTAGACCAACACAAAGTAGTGCGTTATTGTGAAGTGGAAGGACATTTAGACAAGGTTTTCAAAGATTTTTTCTTGGCCTGCAGTTTTTCTGAGCCCAGTTTGTAGTGACACCACAAAAACAAACTCCAGTCTGTGTATTGTCTCCCTTTGTGTAATTTAAGCTCAGTATAAATTAATCTGATCTGTGACGAACTCAGAGGTTTTGTACAGAAGATTGATGGATAATCAGTATCATGAAGACCAAGGAATACAGCAGTCAGGTCAGGGATTAAAGGGCTGATAAAGTGGGTCCATCACAAAATAATTCCATCAAAATACACTGGAATTGGGCAAATATTAATATGTTCAAGGTGTATAGATACTTTATACATGTTACACCATATTACTCAGCTTTAGATGGCAGCCAGCCTCAAACTGATCATTTAATGATCAGATGGTTTATATGCCTTCCATGTCTCTAAAAAAAAAAACCATTTTATTTTACTGGTTTCATCCTCTTTTGCGCTCTTCAGTATCCGCTCATCCAGCAACGCTCAGGTGAACAAGCTGATGCAGACAGAGGAGGGCACAGGGTCCGGTGGCGAGGGAGTCGTGGGGGAGGACGGCGTGCGCCGGGCTGTCGACAACGAGGAGGAGAATGTCACTTATAGCTACTCCTTTTTCCACTTCCACCTCTGCCTGGCCTCGCTCTACATCATGATGACGCTGACCAACTGGTACCAGTAAGTGTTAGGAGATGAAAGCAGGTGGTCGAATGTAATGCAGTCATATAAAACAAAGATGTGAAAATGTAGCAGTTAGCTATCATTTTTTGTATATTCTGCTGGATGGATATTTATGGATTGGGCTAAAATTTTAAACCATAATGAGACCAAGGATAACACCTTAATATTTTGAACTCATTTGGTTTAGCCTTAAGTTTTTCTCTATTTTATGTAGAACTACCAGATGGCACCTTACAGCAACAGAAATGTCAAATTGAATATTTTTATTCATTTAAAAAGGCTTTCACCCACCCCTGGACATTTTCTTCAAAATAATTCAGTTAAACGTCAATAGCTGTAACATTCTGAGTTGTTTATTAACTTGTGCATCTCCCTGTGTGTGCCCTGTCAGACCAGACACCACCACACAAGCCATGCAGAGCACAATGCCAGCTGTGTGGGTGAAGATGTGCTCTAGTTGGCTGGGTCTCGGGCTCTACCTCTGGACCCTCATCGCCCCTCTTATCTTTCCTGACAGGGATTTCAGCTAAGCACTCGATGTCCTTCACTTGTTTGTCCTTCCTGTTTTCTCCTTGCACACTAGACAGTTTGAAGGATGCTATAAAAGGATCTAAAAAGAGTGAAATGAAGATTATGAAATATCATTTTTGTTGGGGTTTTTTTCACATTGTGTGTCACCTGTTTGTTTTATGTTTAACCGCTTCTGCTAGTAATAATCATTACAGAAGTATGAAAGTTTACGCTGATTTACAGCTTGTTCAATAATGACTTCAGCTTTTTCTTTATGTGATGGGCAACACTCTGTTCTTTTGCGTTTATATTTTAATGTAGAATTTTAGAGTCTGCACTCTTGTAAATACTCAGCAACAAGGCACTTTCAGTACCTCAGAAATTTCACTCATAGATTCTCTATTAATAGCCTTTCTGATCAGACACCTTATTGGCCAGGTCTGGAAAACCCCCGATTATCTGTACTGCCTCACTGCAGAGGGTAAAATAAGGGGAGCCCTGCTCAGGAGCCCCACAGTGAGACAAGTGTGAGCGTTAGATAAGACTAATAAGGCACGCCCTGCAGATCATAACAGGGCTTCCCTGATGCTGCTCAGCTGTATGCATAGCCACGTCACTACATCTTATGCTGCCGACCGAGCGCTGGTCTAATCTTAGCTCTTCCTCGTCTGCTCTAATTTGAGACGGTTTATTCCCGGTGCTAAACTTTTCCTCCCCGTCTGACAGCGTTCAGACTCGGACAGCCACGGGCAACAATCTTTACCTTTTTATTGCAGTCTGTTGCAGCTGGGAAACTTTTATTGATCCTCAGCTAATCAGCAACATGAAGTGGGCAGAAAAAAAGGTCCCAGCAGCTGCAGCATTAAATCAACACAACTTGTTTTTTGTTTTTTGTCATTATTACTATTATAAATTCCATATGTTTGCCAAGAGACATAAGCAGAAACATAGTAGTTTTAAATGTTGTACAAACAGAAGTAATGTATTTCAGAAGTGATCGAATTGCTGTTAAATTGTATTGACTTTCATAGTGATTGGACGGTTGTAATGCTGGTACAATAATTATGCATTATGTAGTTACCTCATTTATATGGAAATGGGAATATTACCAGTATATTTTGCACATGTCAAAAGCAGTTTTTTGATTCAGTCCCAAACAATTTATTCTTTTGTTTTTAATATTTTTCAAAAAATGTCTTCATAAACATATGAAATGTGTATTGTGAAATGAGTGATCGTTTTTTTTTCTTCTGCAGTTTTACATTTCATTCCCTTTAAGAATGTTATTTTGGGTAATTTCCTGTTTCCAGTTCAGTTTTATAAAACTATCAAGTGCCTCTTTGTAGTCCTTGTATTTCAGAAGGAAGATGTGCTCATATGCCTTACCTGAACATTGTGGTGAGCCATTGCATGTCCTCAGGCACTGGTCTGTCATGTGATTTTAAACTTGTATGTAATGCATTGAAAATCACATATAATAAAAGTGCAGGTTTCTTTCAGTGAGGATAAAGTGTGTTTCTTGTTTCTTGTGTGATGACTGATGAATCTCATAAAGACCCAATAACTTTGAGTAATATAGGCATGTTACATCATGTTCTGTTCTCCCAGGGGAGCATCATGGACAGTACTAAGGTCATCTGAATATGCACAAAGCATTTTGCTCATTTTTAGATTTTTTTAAAGTAGCTTTAACATTGTTCTCCCACCAGAAAAAGATGACTGGATTTTATTCAGATTTCCCGGATTTCATTGTCTCTCATAGAGAAAGTTTGACTAAATGTAATGATTTTAAGTGCTTACAAGTTTGTTGCTAAGTGACCTGTCCTCCTTCCGCTGCTTCTGAATCAAAGCCTCGGGTTGTAGAGCCTATGAGGCGATTCCTTCACGCTTACATGGGAGACAGAACGTGTTGGTTTTGGCTGCTCCTGACTTTAAACCATGCCACATCCACTGGACTTGCACCCTCACGCTGCTCCACCTCTCTCTCTCAGCCTATCAATTACAATCCTGATTTTATCTGTTGTGTCACAACTTAGTTGCGACCAAAATCTGATTTTATCTTTAGTCTTAAGGGGCGATAAATGCTTTGTAGAAGATCACACAGAAATGTGTTCTTGCAGTTGATTAAGAAACAATTACAGTTCAATGGCAGAAAGAGTCACTTCTTCCAAAATACTGGTTGTGTTTTGGTGAAAACACCTGTGCTGGTTGGCCAAGTTTGTGACATACTTAAGTATGTGGTTGTGGTCACACAAAGTCTTTCCGAAGGGCCACAAATAGCCTTCATGCCACACTTTGGGCACCCATGACCATTGTAGCACTTTGCCTGGAACTGCCCCTCAAAATTGGACCTAAACATTGAGTGTTTTCTTTTTTTTTTGTCTTGTTTGCTTTCATAAGAAGTGTTAAAAATATCCAGCAGTTATTTGTTGTGTTGCTGCAGAACAAACATTTGTGGGGATCTGTGGAGCTCCAAGGTCACAAGTGGTTTAATTTGCATCAAACTATACTGAGAAAGTCCCGTGAATGTTAATGTAACATGATGTTCATAATGCAGAGTAAATTTAATAGATTTGTTTTTAAAAACAAACTTTTTATTTCCTGTTGAAATCTACGCCACTTTGTGTGATAAGAAAAGTAGCAGCACATTTGTCTGCTACAGTCACTCGTACAGCTTACACTCCATACATTTTTGTTTGTTTTTGCTTACATTTCTAATGTAAGCTAAAAAAAAAAAAAACTACAAGAAAAAATAGAACTGCAAGAAAAATATCTGACATAACTTAAATGTGCATTGCAAGACAAAGACGAAGAAATGGGCAAACTACATGCTTGTGTCTTGATGAAACATGGTGATGAAACATGTCGACATGAGCTGCACTGCATGGTGATACATTCATCCACCAGACTCATGTTAAAAGGGGCCTGCTGAGTCTTGTGCGGCCACTGTCTCTGCTCCGAGGCATCTGTAGCAAACCAGCTATTATTAAGATTTAATGCAGCTCCTCAGCAGGAGCAGACATGAAGCGTTTCTTTGAAATCTCGGTTGATTTTTATCTTAATTGTTTTTAGCTCCTAGTAAGAGTTTCAGAAGGATCCGACTGAGTTTCAGAAAACTGAAGAACTCTGCCCTGAACTCGGCGTCTGAAAAATGTGGCCGCCTGTGAACCCAGCCAGCAGCATCTGAGAACAAAATTAGCCGAGCATCATAAATCTCTCTTTTATTTCTCCCCGTTAACTTCAGGTGTACAAACGCAGGGATAGATTTAAGGTGCTCTCGGTCTTTGGCTGTTGGCTCCAGCGCCATAAATCCTGCCTTCATTTCCTCTCCCGTGCTCGGATGCAATTTGTCGCTGTAATAAGAGATCAGAGGCTGTAATGTGTCGATTATGAGCCACTTAGTGCGACTGTGCAGCCGCGCTTGGTTAGGCGTCCTGGGATTTTTAATTGCAGATTGACTAAGACAATTGTTATCACTTGCAGGGTTCGGTCTGACCTTAATCCCCGCTTTCATTTTCTCACATTAGCTGGTAAATGTCAGTGTTATCTGCATGTTGCATTTGTCAGGAATAAACCCCTCCTCTACAGTAAAACAGATTACTGTAATATCTTTGTTTCTGACTTTATGCTGAGATAAATGAGCTGAAGAACCGCTGCTGTGATGCTGCTCTAGGTGCATGTCGTTTAGGGAAGGGAGCGTGTTTCCCTGACCACCCGGCCACACCGACTTGAGATGCCTGTCTGAGGTGTAATTAGGTTTAAAGAGTTGAATCCAGGCCCCATTAAATTATATTCTGCGTGCAGGGGAGTTAATTGGGTTTGGGCCCTGCTGGCATATTGCATGTGCACTGGAAACATTCACCCAACATTAAGCCCCAATTAGGCTTTCCATGATGGGAAACTTGTTGCTGGATGATGGGATGTACAGACGCTGATGGTTGACAAGAGCGATGGTGCAGTTTTTTCTGCTGTAATTGTGATGTGGCAACAAGCTTGTATGTATATTTGCACGAAGCCTCGTAAAAGTCTTCCTGCCTCTTGAACTTTTTCACTTTGCAACCACAAACGTTAGTTTGTTTATGTTATAGGCAAATGCAGAGTACGGAATAACAACGAAGCGGAAGAATGTTCCTACAGATGAAAGTGAGCATCCTCATTCTGAAGTCTTTTGCAACAGGTTTTCTTCCAGGATTGCTCTATATTTAGCTCCACCTTTCTTCCCATCAACTCTGATTCGCTTCCCTGTCATTGCTGAGGAAAAGTGTAAAGCCTCCACAACCATGTTTAGCACATGGCATGGTGTTCCAGAAAAGCTGTTTTATTCTTATCTGACCACACTCTTTCTTCCACGTTTGCTTCCTTACACAGTTTGGGGCAAAGTGAGAAGCAGAACTCACAATGATATATATATTAATCAAAACCGAAAGGTTTCTTTTATTCTATTTCTACTCTTCTATAAATCCCAAATTGTGGAGAGCACAACTCATAGTTGTCTTGTTGACAGATTTTCCTAACTGAGCTGTGCATCTCTGAAGCTCCTCCAGAGTTACTCTGAGCCTTTGGCTGCTTCCCTGAATCTCTCCTTAATACTGATAAGAAAATGTATACTGATTTATACTGACATAAAAAGGTCCACCAACTAAGAGACTACTAACAGCAATTGGTTTTGTTGGATTTCATTTAGGCACATCAGAATAAACAGGGCTGAATATCTACGTAAACTGCAGATATATTTTTTTGTGATTCTTTTACAAAGCCCTGCATTGTTATAATCTACTGAAAACCTTATTAGTTTTATTTTATTTTTTTTTTATTTGCAGTTCTCCAGATTGTTTTGCAGTAGTCTCTCTGAGAAAGAAAGTTTGTGTGTATCAGTAGAGCTCCTCAGTGCGCATGCTCTCTGCTCAGCTCAGAGCAGCAGCTAATGCAGTTATATAACAGTCAGCGCAGCCGGCGTCTGCTGTGAGCCAAATGCCAGGCCAGTCTGGTTACATAAGCCTGTCAGAGTCATATTGTAGCAGCGCAGAGCGCTCACACCACGGTGTGGCTCTGCGCTCTTTTTGCCGTCTCCTCCTCTGACTCTCATTTCCTCCCGCTGTATTTCTTTGCTCCTCTGTCCTCCCCTCTTTTTCCACACCCCACCCTCTCCTTCTTTCCTTTCCTCTCCTCTCCTTCCTCTTCCTTCTCTGCTGCAGCACTGCTCTCTGCACTGAGAACAAAAGAGTTAAAGAGTGCTGGATGCAGATGCGGAGACAGCTCGGAAAATGGGAGGCAAAAAAGTTGCACTAAGCACATAAATCCTCACGCATGTGATTTATTCTACATCAGGTTCTTGTAAGATAAACATCACGCTGGAGTTTAGGTTACTACTCACCTCATAGGAGATCTTTGAGGTGTACTGGCTGCCCCTGTCCTTTGCTGCCTGCTGGGCTTTATGGATCCGTTTGATCTGCTCAACACCAGTCAAGGCTGCATCTCTCGGTGACCTTTGCTATACCTGACCCTCAACACCACTCTTCTTGTCCCTCAGGTATTAGAAGGACAAAGGATTGGGTCAAAATGAGACACAGTGAGGCAAGGGGTGCGTGGAAAACCTTTCTACACATGTTACTCTGCTAGTAACATTTTTATTTTACCTCCAGAAAATATTAAAGCTGTGCAACTGGAGGGTCAGCTGTGGGGACTCACACCAACCCCAAAACCCCCAAAAGAATCTAATTATTTTTATTAGGCTATTTATAAAAATGGCACCACTATTGAGGACAAAAATTAACATAAAAATTAATTAATTAATTACTCATTGACCATTGTCGGTTTTGTGCCCACATTTCATCACTTTCCCTTAATTGTTTTCGTACCAATAATGTAAAAACATGACATTTCAGATTTTACTCTCTTGTTGCTAAGTATTTTTTATGAATAATTGAGACAAATACTCATAGAAATTCTCATAATTCCAAACATTTTCTAGTTTAAGACGCAATAGTGCCATACATTTTGGTTGGGACCCCTAATTGGGCCAGTTGACTTGTAAAATATGAGAGATTATGACCTAATTAAACCAAAACAAGTTCAATTGGCATCTTTATTGTAAATGTAATTATGTTTCTATACATAAAACTACGAGCAAAGTACAGAAAATTATTTTAATTTGTCAATTGTCAAAGTGGGAAATAAACCTCCCTCTGCAGACAGCTCTGTTTCCTGCCTCATGAAGTAAGAAATATAGGTTTGTTTATGCTACATAATTGGTATTACTCCTAATATTAATAATCAGTATTAATAATGGCGCAAATAAGAAATGTTCAAAAAAATCTACAGTCTTCTGTTGGAGACATGTGAGTACAGCAGTTTTTTTTTAGTCATACAAATCTATTCAATTATGTAAGATTTTAGCATTTTTATGACAATTAAGTTTCAGAATTTCAAAAAAAAAAGAAAGAAAAACAAAAAAAAGCACCATAAAATAAAACTAAACTGGCATACAATGATTTAAGTTGGAAAGAAGCAAAAGTGAAATGTGGAAGTGTGCACTTTGGAAAGAGTGGAGAGCAACTCTTGTCTCAAATGTCGCATTTATGAAACACAACATCCACAAAAGGATTTCAAAATCCCCCATCACAGGTGAATGTTGAATACTGACCACCTGTAGCCATAAATGCACATTTTCCTCCTCTTTTCGCCATCATCATCATCATCATCATCATGTCAAGTCAGGACACTTCATTTTGTGAAACTCCATCTGGAAATATAACTAGTAGACATAGAGCGAGATCATAATACTAAATAGCACCAAGAAGTGCCTGCATTTAAAGCAAACCTTTGATGTTAATATCATGGCACTAATATTGCAACCATGTGATTTATTCAACATTTATTGTTCAGCTCTACCAACAGGATATGGGGGAATTGTTTGAGAGTGAGAGGAAACTCGGTCCTCCAGAAGAATTGATTACTTCTAATTTGATCCGCTGCTGTTTTAGCTCCAATTTCTTATGTCGTATTCACAAACAAAACGCTTGTAAACTCTAAAACCACAGATGTAAATTAAAACGCCTTAAGTCCACCTCAAAGCCAGCTAGTGTGAAAACTCGTGAGCCCACTACGCCGAGTTCTCCCTGCTAATTACAATAGTCTGAACCAGGAACTGCTGCTGCCAGCCAATGGCCTCCGCCGCCAGCTCATGGTTATTCATGAGGCGCGCCAGTCCACTGGTGGAGGCTGACAGGAGGGCGGCGCACAGCGGGAGCTGCCCGTGCGGGGTGGTGCGGGGAGCGCGGAGTGTGTGATGCGTAGGGCGAGATGTTGTTTTGTTGTGGCGATCAGCTGAACGTGGCATCGCCGTCCGGACTGACACAGCGGCAGCAGCGGGCACCCCACGCCCCAGCACAGCCAACAGCAACGCGACTCCGCGTCCACAGCAGCGCCCCCACAGCGGCCGCGTCCGGCGCATCTCAACCCAGGAAATGCGGACTTCTGGCCCTTTCGCTTCGGGATAGACGGCTGCAGCGCACACGCCGTAGCGAGCTGGTAAATATTAACCTGAATGTTTGTGCCTGTGCTGGAGTTGGTTTCGGTTGTGCTGCGGTGGCCGCCAGAGAAAGAGAGAGGAAGAGAGAGAAAAAGAGAGAGAGGGGTGAGAAGTTGAGAGCAGATCCCACCCTTTACTTTCCTCTGCCTGGTTGTGTGTTAAAGTTGAGCTGCGTGGACTGATTGTAGCGGTTTGTTTTGTTGATTGGTTGTTTAACATATGTTGCATCCAGACGGGTTTAGCAGCAGGCAGGGGGCAGGTCAGCTGGATTTCAGGCAGCTCGGGTAGCAGCTCAGGGTGCTCAGCATGTAGACGACAGCACATGTCTCATCATGGACCTTCACTCAACCTGCTCGGTCTTCTTAAGATCCCAGCTGAGGAAAGCAGCGGATCTTATGTCTGCGCGTGTGAAGAAGCAGATCCAGATGGTCCAGCCTGTGAGGTTGTCCAAAAAGGGCTGTACCGTCACTTTGTGGATTTGTAAAGGATGACATCATGCTTCTACTCTGTCGGTCTGCTCTTGTAGTGTAGATGGGCTAAGCCTTTTGTTTTGGTTTCTCTTTACATTATGAGATAACGGTGTTACTTGTTGGATTTGTTGAACATGCAAATGAACCTCCAGGGAAGATTTTCAAGACTTCCCCCCCTAAATAAAGCCTTATGTGAACAGATTTGCAAACACGTTTTAAAAGCAGTAAGAAAAGGCATATTACTTTTCTTAGGATAATTTGTCTATTGAGCTTAGAGGTGCATCTAAATAAATTACAATATCATTAAAAAGTTCCTTTATTTCAGCACTTGTGTCCAAAAAGTGATTTAGATTTGTTGTATGAGTATTTGGTTACTTGCTTGCTTACTTACCGCTAATGAAAACCCAAAATTGCAATTTTTCAGAAAATGTTATAGTTACACACAACTAGTAAAAAAAGGTTTTATATTTTGAGATGTCTGCCTACTAAAAAGCATGTACAATATATGCACTCAGTTTTTGGTGGGTTTTCCTTTTGCATTGATGGAGTTAACACCCTGTGGCTCTGCTGAATTCCTAAGGAAGCTTTGATAGGAGCTTCCTTAGCATCATTTGGTTTGTTGTCTCTCATTTTGCTCATGACAAGACTCCATTGGTTCTATTGGGTTTAGGTCAAGAGAGTATATCATTGCTGTGATAACTTCACATTGAAGTTGAACGTAAAGCCAAGCGGATTCTGCGCCTCTCCAGTCTTAATCCAAAATCTTAATTTGCCCAAGAGTTTACTTTCATAACAAAGGTAATAAAAATCCTTTTTCTACAGGTAAGACTATTCTGACATTGTCCCTGGTTCAAGGCTTAGCACCTGGAATGCAGTTGCAGCGTGTCTCCTGCATGTGTGTGACGGCTCTTTACTCATGGCTTCAGCCACAGTCCAAACCTTGTGAATTTCTCCCAACCTTTTGAAAAGGCCCGTCTTCCCAACCCTCACATGGATGTGGTCAAGCAACCTGCCACGACTGTGACCACACTTTTTCTCCCACACTGTTTTGCTTCCACTCAACTTTCCATGTTCTTTGATGCAGAACCCTTTGAACATCCAACCTTTTTAGCAATGACCTTTTGTGACGTTTACTCCTTGTGCACAGTTACTGACAACTGTAAAGACAGCACTCTTTTTTCTACTTGTGTAAGTCTTATCATGACAATAGCATAACATTTATCTAGTAAAAGTCTTGTTATTGGTGTTATGTAATATTTTTGATTTGGGCTTTTCATTAGCCGCAAGCCACAGTTGTTAGAAATAATCTCTCTGTGTGTAATCAAGCTTCATTTATCTATATAAATTTTACACTTTTGACTCGCACAAACGTCCTGATGAGGTACCACTTTTTTGGACACCCATCGCTACCTTTATTATGATTTTTAACCAGAAAGTAAAGTTATGTGTTACCCAAATGATGTATAAATTAAATAAGATTTTAGCATTTTAGCATTGGGTTGAAAAATAACTAATTATATATGGTTAATAGCACTGGTTTATACAGATAGAGTGGCACTATTAACGTGATACAAACTGAGCGGATGTTAAGAATCTAAAAAGCTGGAGCAGAAAAACATTTAGGCTATTTCGAAAATATATACCTGTCCAACAGCAAAATGTTTTACTCAGAAAAAAACATTTTACATGTTTTGTTTTTGCACGATTACCGCAAGGATAATCTATTTGTGAACCATAAATCAAGTGGTTCCGTGTTGATTTAGGGATCCTAAGCAGAAGCTTAGCTCACTTATAATTTGGGTTGGCACTGGATAATAACATAATACACCCTCTGATATTGTGAGATAATTTTGGATCTAAAGTTAGCTCATAATTTTCAGATGTGACCTATAGGTATTTGTTTTATTTGAAGAGCTTGAATGTACAGCTACACATCGTAATGATGGTACACTTATCAGAATGCACACCAAATATGTTCTCCCTTAGAGATGGGGTGGGGAGTTGATGTTTATTTGGCTGGAAAGAATTACTGAGACATTTCCAAAGAGTTTAGATACTCTTCTGGTCACACTGAGGATGAAATTAGGATTAAAGGAAGAGAAACTAAGACTTCTAAGGTATAGTGGAGGAGTAATGTTTACTTCTAGAGAAAGATGTGTCATACTTTGTGAGGTCACAAGTGAACACAAGCTAACTTCAAGGATAACTAAGAGTGTCTTTGACTTTGGCTTTGTCAGTGTTTAGTTTTTCACACACAGGACAGAGATAAATAGTGGGTTGCCAGGTTGGAGGATCAGGGAGAAAGCCAAAGATCATGTGATCTAGCAAGGAAGCTGGAAGAGGGACAAATCAGATGAAATTATGTTGGTTTAACTCATAACAGCTTGGAGAGCAGAATAAGACTTCCTTTCTGGATAAGAACCCTCTCCCATCTGTGAAACACAGTGGTGGTAGAACTATGATTTGAATAAGTTTTGTTTAGGTTATCAGTTCATATTTTGGTCACTGATGGAAAAAATTCTGAATATTGCAACTCGGTTCTAAAGCACAACCTTTAGACTTAAAATGTCAATTATTTTCATCTTTAATTCTGTTGTTCATCAAGTTAACTATTCAAAACATTTGTCTAAGTTTATAATAACAGTGAATGTTAAATCCAATTATTCCTTGGAACAATGTCACAGGCTTGTACCTTTTAAAAGCGAAACGTAATACAAACACAAGTGATGCTGTTGTGTCATTTCCTCTCTTCGTGTCCCATACTGTCATACTTTAACCAACAGAACAAAACATACTGAGTGTAACGATGAAGGGCCATGAATGGAGAGAAACCAACATGTTATTATTTCTTATTGAATCAGCACTAAGCAGCAACCTTGCAGTGCTCTTATTCGGTCTGGGCCACCACTACTTGTGCTGCTGGCTGAAGAAAGACACTTGTTTAACAGGGCGTCCCGAGGGGAGGGTGGGGTGGGGCCACTTCTCCATTTCCATGCAAATAGGAAAGATTGTGTAATAGCCTGAATGGATCTTGCTCATATACTTTGACCCAGCAGCTGCTGCTATTATTTTTATGGCTGACAGAGATGGAAGTTAAAAGTTTTCTGCCAGGCTTACTTTGAAGTTTGTTTTATTAGTTTGTAATGCGGCTGAAATAAAAGCGGGATGCTCTTTAAGAACATCAGCTAACCTTGAAAGCTAAGACTAAACGTGATCATTCATATGAATCTGTCTGTCAACAGCTTGGCAGCGACAGTTTCATTACAAACTGCACTGGTATTTACTGCTGCAGAAACTTGCACAATGCCTTTTCTCAGGTGTAGTTTAATGAAAACAGAAGTTTGTCAAGACTGATTAGTGCGTGGTTCAGCCAGACATGCCCATCTGTTGTTATTGGACTTTTTCCCACTCTCCCTAGTAGCTACAGATCAAAACAGGTCTTGTAAAGTGTCTTTCAACAGTAGTCACTGTTCAATCCATCATCTAAAACTGTGTGGTAGAGCATAGTCTAAACCAGGGGTCCCCAAGTCCAGCCCTCAAGGGCTACCGTCCTGCAACTTTTAGATGCATCTCTGCTCCAACATGTCTGAATTCCCTCACCGGCATCCAATCAGCTCTGCAATAGGCTGGTAATGAGCAGTTTGTTTGATCCAGGTGTGTTTCAACAGAGATGCATCTAAAAGCTGCAGGACGGTAGCCCTTGAGGACTGGACTTGGGGACCCCTGGTCTAAACCTACCATGACTGCATTAATTAGAGAAACATCCAAGAAGTGAACTCTGGAGGAGCTGCAGAGATCCAGAGCCCAGGTGTGCTTGGCAGGACAGCTGTTAGTCATACAGTCAAATCAAACAAATCTGGCCTTTAATGTGAATGGAATGGAAGAAATGAAAACAATGTAGAAAACACATGGAAGAAGGTGCTCTGGTCACATGAGGCATTTCTTGAGTTTTATATCATGTTTTAATGTCATTCCCTCATCAAAAACCTACCTGGGGTGTTGCTTTGATTCTTCCCTGGATGTTTGCGAAGTCCTTGAATTTTCTGTGAAAGTCTTTTGGGGGTGCCTGAACGCTTGCTTCCACAAAGCGGCATCTATTTCTACACAGCTTCTCCTCGGCGCTGCAGTCTTCTACTGAGCTTCGTCTCACAGAGCACTCCTCAGCCGCACCTTCCCCACTCAGCTCCCCCAGACTAGTGGCAGCAGCAATTAGCAAACACCTGCTGGGACTGCAAGTCAGCAGAACTTATTGTACTTAAACTACTTCTCAGTGCAACGCTCCTAAGAACACTAGCAAATGACATCCTGGAGGAGCATTGTTGTGATGACGTGCTGAAGGCGGAAAGTTGGAAAGAGGAGCAGCTTCTTAAAGAGACAGAGGCCAATTTCAAGCCGTAAAATTACAAAGCCACTTTTCTTTAAGTCATTGTTGATAGATACAGAATCTTTACAACAACTGAAGGTAACACAGTTACTTGACTGTGCTATAAAATGCCACTATGTTCTTGGAAAATACATGGAAACTCTCCTTTAGACTTTTTTGCCTAAATGCAAATATTGTGTGGTGAAAAACTAATACTGCACACACCGTCCTATTATGAAACATAGCGGTGGCAGCATCATTTTGTACGGTTGTTTTTCATCAGCAGGGAGAGAGAAGCTAGTCAGAGTCGATGGGAAGATAATTTGGAACCAAATCATCATGTGTGGGAAGACTTGAAAATGTATTCTTACAGAGTCTCTCTGTTCAGTCTAAATGATTTTATTTTATTTTACAACAAAGAATGAGCACATTTAGTCCCTAGATATGGAGAAATGTCAGGAATACACCCCAAAAACTCATTCAGGTGTATTTGCAGAACAGAAGTGTTTCTTGAAAATGTTAAAAAAGAAATCACCAAGGAGTATGAGTACTTTCTTCAAAACCTTTAATAGTAAATGGGGGTTGGACGTGAAGCCTGATGACTCAAATGTAAAAAATTGCAACTGGGAGGGAAGTTTGGGAAGGATGGGGGTGTATTGGAGCAGATTGTCAGACATGACTCCCATTATGACTGTAAAAAAGCTACTAATGATCACAATGGAGCAAAGAGTCAGCAACTCATCTGTTCTTATTTGCCTGAATTCCTCATGCGGAAGTGTATTCTCTTTTATAACATGTAATATTAATATTCTGCTGTTCTTTATTTGCTCGACAGATTCCTCAAAGAGCTAAATGGCATGTGTGAGCCTGTTGAAGTTTTCATTCTGTGTCAGAGGCTCAGTTAGAATGATGACAGTATATAAAAAAGAAAACACTGACACACACCTAAGTCATAAAATCCTTTTTGCTGGCATGCCGAAACCTTTCGATGTCCATGCTGTCGCTGATTAATCCTTTTCGGTAAAGCGCTGTTGAAGAATAGACCCACTGTTGTGCTGGGAGACCAGACTGAACCAGGAACAAGACATTGGATACACATTTACACGAGCACACAGCGCAGAGCGGAGGCCAGGAGTGCCATTCTGGCAGCCGCACAAGTGTCCCACTAGCCTAATAATCTTATTCCTAAGCATGCAGGGTGCTCTGAGCTGGTGCTTTATTAAGACCGGTGGAGGTTTTGTGTGTAGGATATTTGTGTCAAATTGTGTCAGGGTGTGTGTAGTTGTCGGAGGTGGAAGGGGGTTCAGTTTTCTGTTCGTCTCTTGCTCAGCCCAGGGTGTTGGCTGCCTCTTGAACTGCAGATTAAGTTTCAGTGTGTGTGCCATGGGCCGGTGTCTGGATGTGTGTTACAGCTCGAATGCCTGGCCTGCTACCATGCGTATTTGCCCGGGGTTATGTAACGATGAATGCGCACAATGATGTACATAGCAGTGCATGTTCTGCAGGATAGAGGAGCTCATAAAAATGGACGGCTGTTCATTCACACACTCCTTTCGTAAGAGTTAATCATTACCTAGTCCTGCACAGTCGGTACCCAGCTGGAACGTCAGCGAGTTTGCCGTTTGTGATGGCACTCTTTCTCCAAAACAGGCCACATGTTTATTACATCAGAGCAATGCCAACTTTTCACCAGCCCATAAGTTATGCAATTGTTGCCTGATTTATATTTTGCATTGTTCTCTTGTGTATATCTTGTAATCCCTCTGTTTTCTTCTTATGGCAACACTGAGGGCACATTTTTGCACATTGGCAGAAGTTGTGAAACTGTTTTTGTTGTTGTGTGATTGTAAGCCTCTGAGCTGAACACCGCAGGTATGTTTGGAAAGGGATAGGTCACGATATCACTTGTGAGATTTGAAAAAACTTGGGGGTGGGAGGAACTCATGAGAACATGAAAAGTCAATGTTTTTAAACAGTTTCAGGGTAATTTTTGAAAGAACCAATTATAGTGCCTTTTGAATGGGATTAACACAATTTTATAAATTTTTTTATTGGGGTTTTATTTCATAGACCAGCACAAAATGGCACATAACTGTGAAGTGGAAGGAAACTGATATGTGTGTTTTGTTTTTGGTTTTTTTTACAAAAAAAAAAAAAAAGAGTGGCATGCATCATGATGACTTTAAAGAACAAACCAAGATAGGTCAGAGGTTAAGTTGTGGAGAGGTTTAAAGCAATATTAGGTCCCAAGCATTCTCACACAGCACTGTTCAATCCATTGTAATACTATGAACCTATCAAGACATGGATGCTGACAGGCCAAGGGATGGAGTGAAATAAGAGGCAGCCAAGAGAGCTATTTGTGGCAAGGCTTGAAAATTGCCACCCAGCTCAACATGGTCTATTTGCTTAGGCTGAGCTTCAAATATTTTACAAAGATGAGTTAAACAAAGATTTAGTAGTGGAGAGATACCCTAAAGACTTTCAGCTGTAATTGCAGCTAAAGGTGGTTCCACAAATAACTTGATTTGATGCGGTTATTAGATAATTGCTGCATAAAGTTGGTTTAGCTGGATTTAATTTCTGTTGATAAAACTCCTATGAACTACACGTCAAAAGTTGTTTCCCTGTAACATGAAAAAAACATCGACAGGTTCGAAAGGGTGTTAAAACTCTAGTAAAGCTCTGTAACCTTGCAGGTCTGCACATTGTCATGGAAGATGCACTCTTTGTTCTGCCTGATGATGCAGAGGAGGTATCAGAACAGGATATCACTTCTTCTTCTAAATCTCCAGTATTCCTGCTCTGGGTCCCATGGCACTTCTCGGACGACGCCTTTTGAGAGAGAGGGTCTCTGTGCAGATTACAGTCTCCAGATGCTTCTTCACAACCTTAATCTGTGCTCATTAAGCAAACACTTGCAAAGAGGGCAGCTGTTTACCTTTGGTCTAACTTCCCTGAAATCCCCTTGCTGCATCATCCATTAGGATCTTCATCTGTTTCGTTTTATAGCGTTAACACGGCGATGTCGGTGCCTGCAGAATTGCTTAGCAAGTCCATGAGGAAGGAGAGAAACAGGCAGCACAACACTAGCAGTTCTGATTGTATTGTTTAAATTTAAAGATGTTTATTTTTGTTTATCTTCTGCAAAATCCATCTCTCTCTCTCTGAAGCAGTGGTATGTTTCAGCGTGTTACGGTACCCCTGCAGAAACTGCAAGTGAGGATTGGAGGGGATTTCTGCTCTGTGGGAGGCTAAGAGAGCTTTCGGAGTAGAAATCCTCCCAACCTTGCCGCGGATCTGCCGAGCAAATCAAGGCGGCAGGAGATGCTCCGGTGCAACCCCTCCCAACCCCCCCTTCCCCAGCCGAGCTTCTGTCGCTGAGGCAGGGAGGCTGAACTAACCCCACGGATCCAAAACCAGCACCACCAGCAGCTCACCGCCCCCTCCTTCGGCTGTACGTTTTTAAAAGCCCTGAGAAATCCGTGAAGCAGCCTTCAATAAAATCCAGATTTGTTTTGTCTGACTCTTGGTACTGGCAGTCTGCTGCGTGACATGTTCAGCCTTGAGGAACAGTCTCTTACCTGTGGGGCCTCCAGGCTCTGAAGTGTGGAGGCTTATAGGGAGCTCAGATGCCAGCTTCTTGTTATTTTTTCGGGGGCGAGACTGTAGTCTGATCTGTTGACTCACTGGATATTCTGGCGTTCAAGTTTTATCCTTAATGCTTGGACTTACATGTACACTGCCCAGCAAACATGATCATTTTTCTTCCCTTTTTAAAGGCATTTTGTCTCATTACAGCTACTGACTTTTTGCATATTTCATTGCAATTTGATGTGACAACATGCAACAGCTAATAACTGTAAAGTGAGGGTAAATCATAAATATTTGTCAAAATAGAAACTCTGAAAAGTGTGGCATGCATTTGTATTCAGACCCCTTTAATACGTTACCCATAAATAGAACCCTGTGCAATCAGCAAATAAAGGGAAAGCCGTAAAAACAATGAAAATTATTGGAGCTGTACAAGAGGTATAAATAATTTTCTAGGTATTTTCACATGTTTTTGGCTCTTGTAGAAAGTGTGGCCCAACATTGTCAGTGAAGGCATTGTGAAGAACACCTCTTTTTATTCATTTTCTTACGCCCTTATCCCATTGGGGTCAGGAGGGTCGCTGGTGCCTATCTTCAGCTGTCAACGGGCGAGAGGCGGGGTTCACCCTGGACAGGTCACCAGTCCATCGCCGGTCAACACAGAGACAGACAGGACAAACAACCATACACACACTCACACCTAAAGAGAATTCAGAGAGATCAATTAACCTGACAGTCATGTCTATGGACTGTGGGAGGAAGCCAGTGTACCCGGAGAGAACCCATGCAAGCGCATGGAGAACACGCAAACTCCATGCAGAAAGACCCCGGGCCGGGAATCCAACCTGGGACCTTCTTGCTGCAAGTCAATATTGCTACCAACTGCACCACCGTGCAGCCCATCACCTCTCTTTATATGCTGTTAACTATGCAGCAGTGTGGTAGACTGCCATCAGCGTGGAAGCTCTTTTTTTTTTATTTCCTCCCTGAAAATGCAGACAAACTCCACAGATTTTCATCTGTTTTTGCTACAAAAGAAATGTGCAATCATTGTTGTGGTTTTGTGTTGCTCCTGATGCTCTGCTGACATCCTGTCTGAGGTTGGAAAGCTGCGCTTAGTAAGCCTTTGGGCTTTGCCCTTGTCTCCTATTTGATGTATGTTCACAGCAAATGAAGGTGCATTTATATATGATGTGTTTGAGCACAATCTGTACACTGTGTGTGTTTATACAGCATGTTCTGTAGCTGTTTATATGTCCAACGCTTTTGCTGATCCCTTCATATTCCGGGCCCTGAGTTTGGGTGTCTGTTTCATCTAATTGAAGGTCAATATTTGCATGAGCATTCCTACAGACACGTTTCCTGCAGAGGCTTCGGGTTGGATAGGACACAGGCTGCCCCTGTGCTTTAAGAATCATACTGGCTGTCATGTTCTGATGTAACATCCTGATGAAAATGTTTGTGGTCTGATGTTTTTTTTTAAACAGTCTGAACTCATCTAGTGCACATGAGACCATTAAGGTAACATTACTGGGGAATGATGAAGTACTAAATTATACGCTTAGCAATATGATGGTTTTAAACTTTAGTGTCCAAATAGGGTATTTGACAGAAAGAAATTAAATTGGAGGAGAAACAAGACGCAGATTGCAGGAGTCAGGCAGTTAGGCCTCATGTATTGATTGCAGGAAGTGTAATAACTCATAGCTAATCTGAGCCATCAATTATTTTTCAAGACTGTTAATGTCAGGAGAGTAAATATGCATCCAGTTCACAAGACAAGACAATACGATGCAGTACAAGTTTCATATGAAGGAGAATATTTTTTAGAAATCCACAGATCTCTATTTTTTATTTCATTTTAAAATTATCGAGTCAGTTACAAACTGTTCAGTGCAGTCCAGGGTTGACCGGTCCATATATTGAGGTTCCTTCTTTTTGTCTGATTTAAGTTGTTAATAAAGTTTTTGAAATACTTCCATTTTGTGTTTTTACAACAGGTTTTACAAATTTCAAACTAGGTTTTAATAATCACTGTTGAGAGTAAAATTATTCAGTTCAGTTATTTTTTGAAATTTTGAGCTCCACATGACCAAATGCAGTCCAGATTTCTTAAAAATCTGTGAAGGAAACGTTTAGTTTAGTACAACTTAGGAACTATGAAGCTGTTTACTGGCTGAAAATCTGAAATTTAAAGCTTTATTTCCATACCCAAATTTTAGTAATTTATTCAGTAATGTATAATTATCTAGACTTGGAAAATGATAAAATCAAATTTCAGACAATCCAAGACTGAAACTGGACATTCTGATTGGTCAATTTAGTTAGTCCAACTGTCAGAAGATTTTTTTGCATTGTAATTCATGTATATCTTGCCAATTTTAAACAATCAATCCTTTGCTCATACTGAATTTAGTGAACCAACCGTTTTAAAACCATCAGTTTTAAACCAAACCTCAATAGTGGCAAAATCTAACCAAGTCTCTGTGGTGGTAAAAACCAACACAACATGAATTAAAGTAAAACCATTACTAAAGAGAAGTTACTGTGATAATTCCACCGCAGCCACTCCTAACTCAAAGTGCAATTTTTTTTTGGTTGTTGGAGTGTTTTCTGTCTGAGTCAAACTTTTGCAACTGATGGATTATTGGTACTAAAGAACGCCTTCATTTCTCATAGAAATGTTAAAGATTTGACACATACAGTGCCTTCCTTGTACCTGAACAGCCTGATAGCCGCCCTGCAAACACTAGACTTAAATGGAGATTTTTTATTGTTTTTTACAGATGTTAGAGATTTACAGCTAAAAATATGCTGAACTGTAAAATTATTGACCATCAATTCTTATTGAAGTTTAAGAATAATTTTTGTTTAAAAATTGTCTGAAAAGAACTAAGAACCGTGCAAGCAATTTTATACATATATAAAAATTTGACAGAAAAATTTTTTGAAATCCTTCACTTCAGTGATTAGTGATCTGTAGAAAATGCATATCATCTATTAGAGACACTTTGAAATTATTATTTTTTTTTATTTTTAAGTGCCACAGTCTCACAGATACATACACTGTCTGCAACATGCATTCTCTGCAAACTTTTGCACCCCTGCAGATGATCCCCCATCTTTCCCCTCCTGCATCTTTCAAGAGCAAAACCCCCGAAGCTGCTGACACAGACTCACGGAGCGTAATTGAGAAAATAAACAGATGATGGGGATGATGGGGGAAGAGTTTGCCTCTCATCGTAGGGCTAAATGTTTATCCTCTGCTGCTAGATGTTGAAGACAAGGTTTTCATCAGCCTTTGATTTCCAAAGATGGATAAGGTGCTCAGGATAAACTAAGAGAAGGTAAATAGTTAAGGTTTGCGTGGAAAAAACCCCAAAAAAACATAGAATCTCAAATCTTCGGTTTTAGTTTGCTGTTAATTTTTTTTCTTGTAGCTTTTATGTTTCCTCTAACTGTGTTTTTAAACTCCCCACGGCGATGGATGAAGCCCAAAACCTGTCCACTGGATTTTCAGATTTTACTTTATTGATGAGAAGAAGGCTCCTAAAACTCAATCTGCCTGCAAGAAAATGTAGCACTTTGTTTTGAAGAACAGTAGCACAATTAAAAATTCTCTAATCAGCTTTGCTGGAAAAACGTTGAAACAGAATAATAATTAATTTTGCAGTCAGGTGGGACGACTGTGCTTCAGGCCCCCGGAAAGTGGCAAACTTTGAATGAATCTTCATCCCTCGATAAACTTTCACTCCAGTAAACATTGTGGTTAGCAGAACCTGGTCAGAGTTTACATGCATTGTTATTTTTTTTATTTTTTGATTATTTTTTCCCCCAGAATCAAATGTTGAGATTGTGCAGTCGACGTGTATGCATGAATAAAAACCTCTCCACATTTAGTAGTGGTTTCAACAAGGAACCTCTGAAAACCAGACATTTTAGAACGGATTGATGAATGAATCCATGATTGGATGAGGAGATGGATGGACATATGAATGGAAAATGAATGAATTGATTATTGGGTCGTGAATAGAAGATGTATTATAGATACATAGCTGCATGGATGTAACAACAGACCAGTAATTGTTCGTTTCTTCCTAAACCTTCTCTTGCTGTTATCCTCTCCTCTATTGGAGTAATGTTTACTCATCTTTAACAGAACCTGCACCTATTTAAACAGAGCAGGTTTTACTGCTCTGTAACATGTCTCAGTATTAGTTGGAGACACGAGGCAGTAAAATTAAATGGACTGGCTGAAATGAATTATTCCATTAGTTAGCCATAGCTGCTCTAACAATAGCTATGGAGAGATATGGCATATGAAGCTTCCTGTAAGAAGCTCTTCCTCAGTCTGAGGAGTTAGATTGCTTCAATTATGTAATCCTGTCATTGTCAGCCACCTCGATCAGCAGTCAGTGTGTTTGCGTCCAGGTAGTCTGCCGCCTCCTCCCTGTTTCCTGTGTTGCACTGTAAGCACGCCACAAGGGAGAAAGGCCAGCTTAGTCACTGCATTCAGTTTTTCATCAACACTCTGCAACTTTAATATGCTTAATGGCGCTGCCTTTGTCCTCCGAGGACCCTGCCTTCACCCTGGTGTCAGCTGATTGACAGCTTGCTGGGCCAGGGGGATGGTATAGTGGAAGGACATGCGATGTTCTTCTCTGGCTCCGGCCAAGACGGGATTTTTCACTCTGACAACCGCAGCCACAAGGACACTACAGGCTGGTGCACACCTGGCAGCGAAGTAGGCTTTCCTTTCTGTTATCTGAAAGACTCCTCATTTCTTCTTTTCCGTCTTCAGAGTGCCTCAGTGTGGGTATAGCTCTCATTGGGATTCTTTCTGATCATCCTTGCATCGGGGCTGTGGCGGCGCTGGATTCCCACTCATTGCCCCTGAGTAGGGTGTCCATTACAGTGGGAGTGCCCAAATTACACAGCGGCGGGAGATGAGAGAGAGGAGCCCCGTTGAGAACTGTGTTGTGAGAGGACAGGAGAGTTGACGGGTGTAAAGTGGAGAAATCAATTCGCCCAAGTAAAGAGTGTGAAACACACAAAGGCATTGTTGCCTTGGTGTGAAGAAGCATGTTTTCAATATCAGCTTTACAACAAGCTTTGCAGTAAGGTTGTAAATCTTGAGTTAAGTTGTTATGGTTAATGCTTCTGCAGTTTTTTTTTTTTTTGTTGTTGTTGTTTTTCCTTTTTCTGTCAGTGCAAAAGCATAATGTGTCTTTGTCAGCCTGTGGGATGGATGGTCTTGTGAGAGCGAGCTGTCCCTGTTGTAACAGTATTTCTTTCATTGGCCATAGCCTGTGTTTTCCCTCGCCCGGTCCGTCATGTTATCAGCATCTCCAGAACACAAGTCAGACGTTGGTTGCACAAGAGATGAAACCGCGGAAGCAGCGGCTCGCTTCGTTGGTGTCATCAGGGTTTCACCTCATCAATCCCTGTAATGCAGTTTATTGTCTTTCTGTGTAACTTCTCTGTTATCAGATTACCCTGGGTACAGTTTTTCACTCTGAGCAGACTGCTATATTAAGTTTTGTCTCTCATTTGCCACACCTTTTATACTTTGGTTTAGTACAGGGGTCTACTGCCCTGCAACTTTTAGAACCATCCCTTCTCCTACACACTAAAATCACTAGACTACATCATCAGCACACCCTCAAGTTTGGCAAAGCTATGTAACGAGCCATTAATTTGATTCAGGCGTGTTTTAGCACATTAAAAATAAAACTCCAAAAATGTTTTACAAAAAAACTTTCAAACTTTTCAAACGGAAGACACGCTGATTCTCCAGTCTAAATATATCAGTAAACACCGTTTTCACAGTTCTTCTTTCAGGCACCCATTGACAACCTGCCAAACCACAATGAGCAACACAAAATCTGGCGGTTTTTGAATCTTGGTCTAAGAGATTTTGCTTGTAAATAAGTCAGTGTGTGTTCAGAAAATTTCTGTGTTTACAGAGTTTTGCTGCAATTACAGCATGTGTGTGCCTGCAAGCACACACACACGCTGCACACAGCTTGTTGTTTAACTCCCCCTTTGCCGCATTTGTTCTAATATAAATGCGGTTATCTGTGACGATGTGCACAGCTGAAGGATTTGCAGCTCGTATTCAGCATCAGTAATGAACAGGAGTGAGATGCCAGATTAGATTTTTGACATTTTCCAAATAGACTTTCTCCTCTTGCTTTAACTTCTCACTGGAGGGCACACCTTTCCATTTGTTTAAATGTTTGCGGGTTCAGCCTTATGACTTCCTTGTCAGCTTTTCACGGTTCTCTAAACGAGTTTCTATAGCTTAGAAAAATTCTTTCGAGAGTCGGCCTGTGTTAAATTAGATTTGGACAAAGTAGCTGACCTACTGAAGGTGTTGCATTTTGTGACCTCATTACTTGTAATATTTGCATAGCCAGACCTCCTAAGGAGGAACATTAGTGGTCTGACATAAGCTATTATCCTTTCTGGGACAAGAGAAGATACACTTCTAAGCATGGATGTACGCATGCATGCATACTGCATTGTTGCTGTAAAATGCTCAAATGTGTCAAGATTTTGTCGGCTCTAACCACAAAGAAATATTGCTCTTTCTTATTTATTTTGGTAGTATGTTTCAGAAAGCCAGAAACGGGGAAAATAGAAATGCGAAATGATATGTATTCCTGTGTGACATTATTTCATATTAATTGTTATGTATCAATTTTGTTTCTGATTATTTTGCTTGGCATTTGACACCAAAATCAACTTTTTATAAGCTTAGAAATTAGCATGTTTTATAATGTGTGAAGGGATCTGTTTTCTCTAGAAACTGGATAACTAAAATTGGCACACCACCACAGAACAGCTGAGTTAAAAACTTGTTTAACCACATTCATCATCAAGGCTACGCTGCCTTGTGAAAATCTTTCCTGGAAATCATTCATTTCTCACTCGATCTAATTTGAACGCACTCATAATGCAAATTTTGACAAAAATACACACCCAGAGTTCTTATCGCTATATAACATTTTTACCTGTTTGAATATTCTCTCACCTTACATGGACTAACAGCAGAGTTTTTGTAATGGCATCCACCCAGACTTTAATCAGTTTTTAGGCGTATGTATCCACCAAAACTATGCTTTCTCTTGAGACCTGAATCAGCTGATCAACTGAAGCCCAAAATCCACACATGTTGACTAATTATACAGAAATACATTTTATTGCATTTTTTAAAAAAATAGACTTTTAATGGAGGTGAAGTGAGCTCTTTCACTCTTTGCATATTTCTTATCTGATTGGTACTCTAATTCATCCCTTATTGTGTCAAAGCTCTGTGATGGATTGGCGACTCGTCCAGGGCGTACCGTACCTCTTACCTAATGAACGCTGGAGGCATAGGCAGCAGATTCAGTCACCTTGGAATGCCAACTGCTTGAAGTTGCTGGAAATTTGGCTCTGTTTTCTAAGTAATTAGCTAATAATTAGTTGCCTATTTTTATATTGAGCATTGAATTTACATGGAAATATGGTGAGGTGATTATTAATTATAGAAAAAGGGAAAAAATGTAAACAGTGACACTGCAGCTGAAAGTTTGGTTATATTCTAAAGATTTTTTTATATCTTATCTGGTTTTAATTGTAATTTCCTATATATTTATAAGTTTTGTTGTGGCAGGGATAGTTAATTGACTATCATTAGAAGCATTAATTATGTACATAGTTTCTTTCACATTGCTATATTATCTAGTGACCTGCACTTCCTTAAGGGGGATTATTTCTAGAGGTAATAGAGGTATAATGATTTGTATGGATTACTATACATGGAAACCAGTAAAGCATGGATTGCATTAAATCAGCTACTATTACTAGGCAAGACGTAGCAGGAAATCAATTTACTCAGCCACCTATCCCACATTAATGTGTTGATTCCTCTCCATATCTCTTTATTATTCTCAGTATATTCCTTTCTTTCTCTTTGTCTTCTGCCTTTGTGGTTGCAGTACACTTTTCAGACAGCATCTATTTTCAGCAAACCCTTCTTTTTTTCTCTGTTATATTCAAATGATCAGGCTTGCAGGCAGGATGATGCAGCTCTCAGGATAAGTGGGATGGTAGCAGAGGAAGGAGCAGAGGGAGTGCCTGTAGTTCGGGGAGGTTTTATTTCTCCTAGATCAGGTCTTTTCAAGGCGATTACAACTGGACAAAGGCATGCCACAATTCCTAATATAGGTCAAATGACCTTTTGTGCTTGATAACCAAGAACACAGTTTATCATTTTACATTATGTTTTTGGTGGCCAGCATATAATTCCCTGGAGACTGTGTTTAAAACACTGTGATTTTTATTACCCTCTCTAACTGTCTGTGTTTGCAGTCACAATAATTCTTGTTGACATCTTTAAATAAGTCAGTATAGCTAAGTGTGGTCCTGTCTCTTTGTCGAGTAAAACTTCGCCTCCCAGAGACAAATGGAGCAGTTGTTGACACATTTTTGTAAGTCTGCTAACTCAAAGTGGGCCAGTTGGTTGCAGTAGCTTGGGCCATATTTTAGTTACAGTGCCGGCACATTGGGGTTTTCCATGCTTTTAATAGAGGCATGAAAAGTTAGGCAGTCACAAATAATCTCCACTTTACTGTCATGTGTGATGCAATTCAAGCAGACTTGAGTTGTGGTGCAGAAACAGGGGGGGTTATGTCTGGCTGTCACTAAGATTGTGTTATTATTAGCAGACAGCAAAATTTTGCTCTTATCGTGACATCATAAACCTTGTGTTTACAGTACAGTAAAACTGTCTCTGCAAGTGAGAACTGTTGATGTAAAAATAAGACCACAGCTAGAACAGTGCGATTATTTAGGTCTTAAGTATCTATTAGCTACCCACCTTCTATTATATTGGGTCATCACAGAGTCCTGCAAATTCAGTTTTAAAATCTACATGTGTTCCAGTAAAATAGTAATCACCAAATAGCACCAGGCTATTTGGTGATTCACCCACCAATAGTCTGAAAAAGTCCCTTTATTGGCTTCAAGTAAGAAGCCTTGCAGCTTATGCTGGTTTCGAATCCCAGCGTATGGTTTTGCATGGATTTTTACAGTACCTGTTTTTCTTAACAGCTACAAATATTTCTTCCCAACTAGAGTTTCTGCAGCACAGTCCTACTATGCTTTCACAACAAGTTTTCAAAAGCTGTAATGTTCTGTCAATATGACACCTTAACCATAGTTTTAACCATCACTTGTTTCTAAATATTATGTCTTCAGTAAATTTACATCATCCTTTGGCTGGGAATATTTCTGTGTTGAGCAGTTTGCTAAAGCCCTTGGCTAACATTAGCATTAGCCTCTGTTTTGATATCACTTGTTGATACTTTAGCTTATTACATATTTTAGTATCACTTTGCAGTGGTGACCAAAGTCGGTCTTCGAGGGCCGGCATCCTGCATGTTTTAGTTTTCTCCCTAGTTTAACGCACCTGGATCAAATGGTTGCTTGGTTGGTTGCTTAACCTACCATGCTTAGTCTACATCACCCAGAATGCCTTGCGATACTGGATCGGTGTTCAGTGAAATGATCAACATTCTTTGAAAAAGATTTTCTATTAATATTGATTACCTTTTGGTCACAATAGACATTATTGTTGTTTTACTGCCCTCCCTGTGAACCTAGCTTAAGGTTCACATTTGTGCAGAATTGTATTATTATAGTGCAGTTTGTTTTTATCTTGACAACTGTGTATAAATGAACTACCCAATGCTGTTTTAGAGCTGCTTTTCCAAAGTGCCAAGGCACAAGTGAGAGCCATTACATAGATCATGAGATTTTATTAGTGAAACCTTTCTGTCTAGTCTCAGAGTTTCTCTTGTACACATGCAGACAGTTTGTTTTCCCTCTTGTGTTGTTACTTTTTCTCACACTCCTCCTTTCTCTTTGTATTCACACTCACCTCCACTTCAAGTCAAGTGAATGCATAAACAAAACAGCAAGTGCTGTGTGTATCTATGAATCGGCTTCGAAAAGAGAGCTGGCAAGGCATTGATGCTCCAGGAGAGTCTCTGTTGACAGGCCGCTAATGCTGCATGGCACCAAGCACAACGGGGAGCTGGGGCTTGACATGGAGGAGGCAGAGCAAACTTTAAATGTTTGCTGTTTAAATTGAGTTGTTTATTACTGCAGGTAGCAATTACTTGGACCAGTCCAGTTTTGAGTAAAGTCTGCAATCAGAAGGAGGCCTTGTTGATATGTTCTGTGGGCTCGGTCGTCGTATTTGAACGCTCTCGGGCCAAGCTTTCACCTGTTGACTCGCCGTTGCATCTGTGTTTGTCCAGGCAGCAGTTCAAGCAGCGACAGCTTGAATTAACATCGCGGCAGGTTACCGAGATGTGGCGATAAGTCACGGCACCGGGATCATGTATGAAGCCGGAAGGGAGAACCTGTTGTGGCTTTTGCACAGAACAGCTGCAAAAAAAGAGGAACTACCGCTGGTTTTCCCATCACGTGGGAGGAATCCACAAGGGTGACTTCACAGAAAACCGATAACTTCAGCAAAAATAAAAATAACTGTGCAAAAGTAATTGCTGTTATAAGACAAAGACGGGAGTCCACTGACCAGCATGAGAAGGCAGGGTTTCAATTACAGAGAATGCTTTGTTATTTTAAACTATGTTACCCGTTTGCAACAACCTGCACGGAAACTTAATTCATAGTGAAAGATTGAATGATATAGTTCATACCAACAGAGCTTTTGTATCTTTCCATATTTATTCAGTGAAGTGAATGCACTTCTCTCATCACGGTGTTGCAGCAAGCACATTCCTTTGTTCGCACCATGACAGAGGAAAAGCTAAACACAAAGCAGCCGCCTGTGAACGACGTGTACAGTAAGCTGCGTGGGAGAGCGTGCTCTGTGGTCTCGACGTCCACGCATCAGTAAAACCTGTGAGCACAAAATGTGAAAATGTCAGTTCCTCTTTCTATAATTATCTGCACCCGCCCCCCCCCCCCTCCGTGTGCTTTGTCACTCTTTTATTTAGTTTGCATACCACTCGTGCCGAGTATCGAACCGTCCAAAAGGGGATCATGTGTCTCTGACAGGAATCGCTGTTTTAACTTTTCCTTCTTTCTTTAATTCGGCCTCTTTAAAGTTCAAGGTTGTCCCTCCAAAATTCTCCATTTAGACGTAGTTAAACCCATCTGTGCAATTCTTAAATGTAGAATATATAACAAAAATGCCTCCAATATTGTTTAAGTATAAAGGGTATTGGAGTGTCCAGCTGCTATGCTTTTCATGAAGGAGACAGTTCTTTGAACCTGGAAGAAAACCTTGTGGAGATATTGGCTGAAAAAGGTAAAAAGAGTGTCATTATTCACACTAAAATAAGTCCTCTGTCAACATGGGCTTGAAAACCACTCAGAGAGGAAGAAGCCATTAGAAACATCGCAGAATGTTATGTTTAAAGTTAAAGCTTGGACTCAAATAGTTTTTTCAACTGGACAACTGTCCAAAGCATAAAGTCAGATTAGTTAGTGACAAGAAACTGAAGGAAAACAACAGGTTCTTTTCTTCGGAATATAATCAGAACTTCAACATATCTGTGAAAAATTTGCAGTTTGCTCTAAATTGAATTGTGCTAAATTTAGTAAATAAGTCTAAGTGTTTTTTTTTGGTTTTTTTTTACTAACTTCTCTAAATTTTCCACTGTTATTGGCAAACTCCCAGTTACCAACTTGAAGCAAACCTAGATACAATGGTCGCTGTATTCACATCTTTCACTAATTCAGAGCTGCGTTGGAATAATGAAAACCGACAGCTGCAGAATTACACAACTGTTTGTGAAATGCCTCAATGAGAGATTAAAGTCTGTAAAATATGCCTTAATGATCTTTGTTAGGAGACAAACAAGACAGATGATGGAGTAAATGTACATTTCCTTGAGGAGTGAGCGGACTTGGGGGTCTAACATCCTGTTCCCAAATGATTATCAGCTGCTTCTCTCCAAGTTTAGAGTTTTCTTATTTTTAGGGTTGTTGTTTTCTTTTCCTTTTTTGGTAAATACAAACAGGTATAGTGCTGCTGAGCCTCGTACGCACTGGGTAGGGTCCCTCTTTAAATGGATCTCATTTCTACCATAACGCCACAGTCTTATGAAGAGAATGGGTCAGTTTATTGGAAAACCACACGTCTGAAATAATCCAGCCTCGGGACAGAGAGAGTTCTTTCTGAATGCTGACATATTTTCCCACTTCACTGCCAGTGTCTGCAATTTACAGGGTGAAAGTCCAAAAATATGTCATGTGCACGGTTGTCTGTAAATGCGTAAACCACTCATTTGGTTCAAATTATAGTCTGCGGCTGCTCCAAAACAGCACAAAGTTTCTTATAAAGCATGATGTTTGCATTTTAGGTGTTGCTTCTACCTACATTATAACATGTGTGGAGAAGTAATGAAATTTCCTCATGCGACTGTGCCACAGGGGAGTCCTTGTTTCCATTTACTGTAAACACGAACAGCTTTGCATATACTGTAAGTCTGAACTGCTTTACGCTTATAGAATAATGTACTCAGTATTTTCACACCTTCACAATAGCTGCACTTCCTATTTTGAACATTACTTCCCCTGTTAAAGATGCTCCACACCAGGAGATATCTAAGTCTGATTTCAGAATTTAAATATCTCCTGAAGCTTTCCTGTCTGGAACATTTTCTTTGAGACATTTATTTTTGTTTGCTGCTTTTAGTGAATATGAAAGAAACCCACACATGTAGTATCTGCTAAACAGCATCTGTCTGTGCCCATAGTATTAATATTTTAAAATAATAGTAGCGTTTATTATTAAGTCCCTGTGGAATTAATATTTTGAATTAAAAAGGGTCTAAAAAGCTGGTACATGTAACAATCTTTTCTGCCATGAATTGATGGTCATGAATGAGTAATGATGCATGACACTGAAAAAGAGTTGCACCAAACAGCTCAACAAAATATTTGTTTTTGATTTTAAAAAGGTGAGGCTATAAAATGTTTGTGCAAGATACACAAACTTTTAAAGTACATTTCAAAAGTGTAACACAGACCAGCACTGCATCAAAGATTATGATCAATGATCAAAACTAAATTTTGTAATCACATTTCCTTACAGCAGACTACGTATAGAAGACAGATAATTAAATTAAATTGCTGGTTGCCAAAGTGGTATGAAGCATACAACTGGTGGGTATGAATTGGCTCGCGGTTATTACTAAACATCTTGTGGTAGACGGGAATATTTTCTACCCAAAAATGTTGGGTTGACTAAAACTGCAAAAGTGTGATGACACAGTGAAAGGACACATTTTATGTGCAACGCTGACAGACTGAAATTTTCCAAGTGAAATCAGCTGTAATATAAACCTGATATCAGATCGAAGAGCCACGTTGGTGTCGGTTCAATAACGATACGGTACCATTTCCGGTTGTTGTAGCGTTTTTGGGCAACTCACATCTATATCAGATGTCCAGGCTTGGTCTCTGCATTCTTAACATCTGTGCTGAGTAACTTCCCTGTCAATCAGCGCCACAGTGGCAGTTCTGTTCCCCCTCTTCCACCTCCCGACATCTTCCCGTCAGAAACCCTCGGACTGAGGAACAGTGGACAAAGGGATGACGGATGGGTGAAGGTCCCTGACAGGGAAGTGCGGCATGGAAGGTGTGTGCTGTAAAGGGTGACAATGAGCACATTCAGGCAGACACAATGCAGCGCCTGGGCCTGCAAAGCTGGTAGCATCAGGCCGGCACAACCCCATCTACATCCGTCAGCTGCACTGAGCTGGGGGTAATCACCAAGTTCTAAACAACACTCCTATTGACTGTGGCAAAATAAAGCAGAGGGAAACACAAAGCACAGATGTAAGAATAGAAGACGTATGTGGTTAATACAAGAATCACTCGGGGAAGGGATGAAAGAAGCAGGAAAATGAGGCGTTTGAAAGGGAAAGGAAACGAGGTGGACGAGCATAAAAAAAAGACACAATTAGAGCAGGAGAGGATCATCGCCTCCTCCTGACTCATCCCCATCTCCTGGCTGTGTGTCCCACTCGGCCACCACGTGTTGCCGGCCTGCATGGATTCATGCTCCCCTCTGCCTGCCTTCTGATCAGCGGCCCAGCCATCCGCTCATTTCGAGTGCCGGCTCGACACTGTGCTGAGCGTGTTTATTTTAGAACGTGTGACTCACACTTCCTGCACTCTCTGCCAGTGAGGCAAATCTCTATGGAACAGCAGGACCTCCGCTCATTCTCAATTCTCCCTCTCTTTCTATTTCCCTCGCTCTCCCCGCTCGCTCTCCGTGGCGACGCAGAGCTGGTAGGCCCGGCCCGGGGGCTCCTGTGTAATCGTCTGAACCGATCCCGCTCTGGAATTCATTTACAGATGCGGCGCGCTGGATGAGACTGGGAGCCCTTTTTGCACGCATGATGAATGTTTTGTCACTTTTGAAGGGGGCTTCAGAGTTTTTCTTTCGTTTCACTGCCACAGAGTAGGACGAGTTTGCTGATAAGGAGGTGATGATGACTCGCAAGGAAGCGCCTTCCTCGTCGTGTGTTGCAGGGGAAAACCCCGTGCGAGAACCTGTTTGTAATCTTGTCTGTTAGCAGCAGCATGTGTTCGTAGACGATCCTGCCCCGTATGAGTGCTAATGGTAAATGATAATAGTACTGCAGTAATTTAGAAATGAGGGGATTTTTTTTTTTCTCAGACCATCGGCAGCACTCTCACACGAATCATCTTCTTCTTGCTGAGACATCTTCCTCCTCCCTGCATATTTATACAGTAGAAACATTCATTCAGTGTCTTCCTCTCGCCGTCTTTCTCCATCACTTCTTTTTTTTTGCCTCTCTCTCCTTCTCTCTCAGCAACACACCCACTCAAGCAGTCATATCCGCTCGCACTCTCTGGCTCTCCCTGCTTGTCTCACAGTGCCTGTGAAGCGTCTCTGAGGGGGAAGACCGGTCTGCTCTGTCAGGTAATCTAAACTCTGTCTCACTCTGCACCCCTCTCATTCTATTTCTTTTCTTCTTTTTTTTTTTTGTTCATATTTGCATAATCCATCTTGAAACTGCAACTGCTCATATTTTCCAAAAGAAAAGAAAGGAGGAGTAGAAATTTTTAGGTTTATACAAAAGTTAATTAGGATAATTCAGAGTTTCAGCAGTGATCTCAGGGCAGCTTTTCAGAAAGGAGTCATCAGGTTATTGTTTCTGCTGGGCATGGGTGCAAATTTATAGCCTGCTATAATTTTAGGGAAAGTTCCAGCACTATGCATGTGTTATGCGATTGATTTGCGTGTTTCCCTAATGTTTTTAATCCCCGGAGCAAAGTTTTGCTTTAATATTGATTGAGAATACAACATTGATGGGGGCAGTTTGGGGTTGGAAAGTGGAAGGTAAAGAGATGTCAACCAAAAGACGAGTGCTGATGTCTGTATGTGGATCCAGGCTCACTGGGGTTGAGCAAGTGGACTAACTAAGTCTGACTTTTGACGCCTTTAGTTAGTGGAAAATAATTTGGCCAGGAAAGTTTTTGGCCAGCCTTAACAAAAAGATGTCCATAGACATTTGGTTTTTGGAAGATGGTGCTTTAATTTTTATTTATTTATTTTTGCAACTTTGCTCAATTATGTTTTAAGGCAACCGCATCCGCAAAAAAGAGGACGGAGGACCTACCACTTTTAATTTTGTGTATGTCAACAAAGTAGCGATGGAGCGCCTCTCATGTTTTTACCCATGTTCCGCTCCTTCCTGAATGAGACCTGTTTACCTTCAACTGGACAGAGTTGTGTTATTAGTCAGAGCGACCCCGGCGACGGTTGAGAGGTGCCAGTCTTATCGGAGCTCTGCGAAATCCCTCTCTATGTCCTCTGGCCTCAGGGGCACAGCAAACACAGCGCGATCCCAGACTAGAGCCGAGCGACTGTGAGCGAGGGCTCTGGTATGTGGGGTTTGTCAGACACAGTGATAACCCTGGGTGGGTGTGAGTCTTGGTGTTTGGGGTTTTCTGGCCTGGCTTTGTTTCTCTGGAACCGTTCGGCTTTCAGTGTCTGGGTTTGACCGAGAGCTCTGTGCAGAGTGGATGTGATTTAACTTTCCGACTGCCTTTCAGCTTGGGAATGCTGCAGAGAAACCTGTACAGTATTGAGCACTGAACTGCTTACTTGGCACTGTGGTTCTGTCGTTGCTCATAAGGAAAGGCCAAAGTCAGGGGTCATGCCAGCTTGCCGTCGCACGCCGAGGCAAAGCGGTTCCCCACCTTACTTCCTGCTGCTAGTGTGCGTCTGTAGTCAGAGAGGATGCTGGGAGATAAATTTAGACCTCCAGCTCCCTCTCCATCTGCCCGTTGCTTCAGAGTAGGAATGGTTTCCATGGGAACTTGCAGCAGGCTACCACCAGTAGGAGAGGAAGAGAAGCAGAGTGTTTGTGCAGCTTGTTTATTTTGCTGATTTATTAAAAAAAAAAAAACAAACACAAAAAACATTTTAGTTTAAAATTTATTGATCAAACCTTTAAATTAAATATGCAACAATAGGCCCACCAGAAACACAGCTCTGACTTCCTCTTGATTGGATATTTTAATTGATCAAATAATGAAAAATATATATATTTTTATGTCCCCTATTAAATAAATCCATTAAAACCAAGAACACTAACCATTTCCCTGACTATAAAAACTTCACTCAACTGCATGTTTGTTTGATGCAATTTTTGCATGTAATAAAAATAAGGCAGGGGTTGGGGAAATATGCTTTGATGCATAAGTTGGATTACTCTTGTAAGTCTTCCATTTAATTTTGGATTCAAAACTACTTCATCTGTCAACCAACCTGTAACAGACGTTCCTCTTCCTGTGTTTTAGGTTTTAGTATTTAGAAAGAAAAAAAGCTGAGTAAGGAAGGAAGACAACAAAGGAAACCAGAAAGCAGTATTTTTTTTCTGAAAAATCTTGATCGGTTGATTTCTACTTTTATTGTGAAGTGACGGCTCTATGAACGAATTATCAAAACAATTTAATGTTGTGTATATAAAATTAAATAGGAAGAAATGTTGGTAAGCAATACAGCTGTACGGTTAGATGAGAGATGCTCCAGTCTGGCTTCACTTGACCCTTTTCAGTTTTCTTTGAGGTCTGACCTGCTAATCTCAGTCTGAACCAACTCCAATTTAAGTCTGTGTCAAACACTTTCAAAAAACATTTAACAAATTTAATTGTAAAACTGCTGTAATGCTAATCTAGAGACTGAGCAGAGCTAAATGCTTTGTGGGATTTTACAGTTAGAGATGAGCGAGGAGACTCGCTAGATCCAGTAAACATGATGGCGGGAGACAGCGTTTGACGTGCACAATGACACACGTGTAAAAGGGAGATGAAGTGTGAGCTCCTCTGTGTGTCAGGGGCTCCCTTGGGTGACTGCATCACAGCCCGTTTCTGCAGACAGAGCTTTGCGCATGCATGCTCACCCTGCGCACGTTCCTCCTTTCACCCTGTCTTCCCGTCTCTGCCGACGAGTCATTAGTCACATTTCGGGCAGAGACACCGGAAACTAGTTTGCACAACAGATCGCTTAACGAGCTTCGACGCTGTAACTCTGAATTAACATGAGATAGATTTAAATCTGTGGAGCATCTGGATTATTCTTCCCCCTCGCACCTTGGCCTAAAAATAGAAGCAGGAACGCCCTTTCCCCACCCGCACCAGTAACAGAAGACTTGTGTGTCACATTCTAATTTCATTTTTAGCCATAAGCGAATCATTGAAGACGGCACGTTGTAGTGTTGTTGTGCGTAACAGGAACCATTGTTAGGATGTCTTCTCTGTGGAATGAGATCTGTGAGAAAGGAAACTCCCTGACTGAAATCAGGGTAAGTCACCTCAGGGCATCAGCTGATCAGGTTTACTGAGGTAGATTTGAGGGCTTTCTGTGCATTTCGTTCCGGTTGCACCTCTGCTCTACACTATGTGTGCGCATATGGGTGTGTGTGCTTTGTCTTTAAGTAGGCTGTCTCTGGCATTCCTTTCGCTCATCCTCCTGGCACAGCTCTGACTGTGCTTCCTCACTGCGACCTCGCACTCTAGACTGCGATGAATAATGAAAGCAGTGCTCTTCCCAAACCTTCTTAAAAATCTTCTAATTGCCCTGTTTAAGGGCTGCATCAACAGCCAGTCCTGAGATCATTAAACCTAACCTCTGATAACAACTATGTGAACTGAGACATTTGTTACAGAGGATGTCAAGAACGAGTGTGTGTTATTCTCTTTGTCCTCTCTCTTCTATTTATATCCGGACCATAATTTTTTTTTTCTCATTTTCACCTACTTGGTTTCTCTACCAGCACTTTTCCTTTCCATTGTGTGAGGTCTGGACAATACTGGCTAGCCTTCCAAAAAATATACCACAATATATCAAATTATCATCTGCCTAGACACATTTTGATGTAGATTATCTGTGAGTGTGTGCTGCAGCGATTAAACTATGTTAATGTACTGAAATCAATCTAGTCACAATCTTTATATTCTGTCAAACCTTTGTCTGAAGGATGAATTTGTTCCAACCAATTGATTTGCAGTGGCTTTAAAGGAAGAGTGAGCATGGTGGAGGCTGAAAGCAGCATATGTTTGATTGAATACAACTAAAGGAAGAATATTTTTGGGGAAAATGCTACATGGGCTTTAAAATCTACTTGAACTAGGTCTTATAAAGTCAATCTGTGATGTTTATTGAGAGTGTATTTCCTATAGTTTCTTCTTCTATCACTTATTAAAAAAACAGGCAGATTTTTGTGGTGATATCTACTGTTCAGGAGAATAGCTGCAGAGAGTAGGGGCAGTATAACAGGCACCACTGATTATGTTCTTGTCAGAATTGGAAAACACACCCTTATGTTTTGTTGAACAGCCCACACCAGTCGCATCTGGTCGGTGATGGACGCTTTAGGCACAGCTCTCCACAGTTCTTTTAAAACATTTTCTATTTAGATGCATCAATGCTCCTGAGTCAACTATTCAGGACTGATGTCAAACAATCTGTTTCCTTCTCTAGACACGCAACACTGCCCAATTCCCGGTTTGCTCATTTTACTAATGTTTATCTGTTGCTTTTGCTAATTTGTGGTGTATACTTAAAAATCCCCTCTAGGTATTTTTTTTTTGTTTTACGTCTTCTTCCTGATGCAGTTCTCATAGTGCAGCAGAATAACGTGTCCCTGCTGGTTCAAACATCCCAGGATAGAAACAGCTGCAGCAGCCATCAAACTGTGGCAGAGGGAAAAAAGAAAACAGAAGTGAAATTTAATGGTGTTTCGGTTTGTTGTGCTGCGTAATGGCCCAGTGTTGTTGCTGGAAATCCGCTGTAATGAAAGACTTCTCTACTTTAAAGAAACACAAGCTGGACAGATGATTGGCCCTCATCCGAAATGTGGGAAAACGTGGAGACCGAGGCAAGAATCTGTCAAGTTGTTGCCAAAAGGAAAGGTGATTCTTTTCCTTTTTTTTTTTTTCACCGTCTCTAATGAAGGCTGACTGTGCTGTGTTTTTGTCATTATAAAAAGCTGTCATTACCGCACTGACACCGCTGGCACCGTAAGCCGCAGTCATCTCTTGGGTCTGATTATTTAGCCACTGTCTCATCACTTCCCACCTCTGTTTCTTTTCCTCCATCACCTGCTTCTCTCTGATATTTTCCAGAAAATCTGTGCAGATTTTTGTCTGCGTTTGTGCTGTCTGCCTGTTCCCCCGCTGCAGAGATATGCAGCTATGAAGAGAACACACAGGGCGTCCTCCTTTTACCGAGCGCTCATCTCCAGAGTGTGACAGGGTTAGGGAGTTGAGGACGGTGTCAATGTCATAGATAGTGAATGACACTCTGGAAGAGCCCGTGCTGAGAGTCTGTCAGCAGTCAAGCATGGCTGCTAACTGAAAATGTTATGATTGGCTCTGTCCGTTCCCCCTAGTGTGCTTTTACTGGCTGCAGTACAAGAATCCTGTGTCTTGAGTTGAGCCTGAGTACAGCCTTTGTAGCATTTGGGGGGGGGGGGAATATTACAGAACATAGATCTTGATAAAGAATAAGATTTCACTCCAGCCTCATCTCTGAGTCTCTGTGATCAGCTATTCTTAGCTCCTCATAAACACAGCTTTCTAGTAGTGTCTAAGTGGGAAATATTACAATAGATCCATCTTGATAAAAGGTTTTCCTGGGATCCTGACATAGCCTGGTGGCAGTAAGTGTAGGGAGGGAGCCGACACTGAAACGCAGCAGTTTTAAGCCTGGAAAACAATCTACACCATTTACCTCTCTCTGCTTTGCTGCCAGATCAGATAAGCATAGGTAGAATTTGCAACATTTGTTTTGACTTCTTGCTCTTAAACTGGGGCCTTGGCTGTGTGACTCTAAGTGCCCATGCTGTGGATGCTGCCTGGTGGACCTCAGGCTTCTCTGACCCCTGCAGTGTGGACTGCTCTTTGGTCAGATGTGATACCATGAACTTAAAATACCTTTCGTATAAAAAAAATTGTTTTGTAATAAGGTTTCCTATAACTTCTATGAAGATTCAAAAATATTTATATGCTATGTTGTCGTGTACATTTGTCCAGATCACTAAGATGCTTTGAAATACTACATTACATAAATATTGACTTGATTGGCTTAGGATTTGTTTTGCTCTATCAAACTAAATAGCTCTTCCCGATACTGTTTTACAAATTTTAATTTTGAATAAATGTCACCCATACATTGCTCTAGAAAAAAAAAACTGTGTTATACATTCCAATAATTCTCCCATATACTTGACTCGTATGTTCAAATTCCCTCATCAGTATGTAATTCAGCTCTGTGGAGACCTGGCAATTAAACAATAATTTGATTCAGGTGTTTTGAGAAGGGATACATCTAAAAGTTGTAGGAGAGTAGCTCTTCAGGACTGGACTTGAACATCCCTGTTCTAGATCATCAATAGTTCTCGGTTCTCTCTAATGGTTTCTTCTCTTCAGCCCACTTCACAAGTTTTCCATAGGACTTAAATCATGGAATTGACAGATACACCAGGTTTTTGTGACGATGTCCCAAGGTCATTTAGCACAAAAACAGGCTCAGATAATAGATCATCCACCATACTTAACAGTGAGTTTGAGTCCCAGGCTTAATTCCCAGCCAGGGTCTTTCCATGGAGATTACATGTTCCCTCTGTGAATTGACCCTTAGGAGGAATGATCAGCACTGTGGGGTCTAGAGTCTATCTCCATTGGTCAATAGGTGTGGTACAACACCTCTAACCTTGGCAACTGGCAAGCCAAATTAGAACTACAAATAAGATTATTAAGACTAAAGTATTGATGTCAGCACATCTAAAAAATACACAGCATTAACATATATCGTTTTTTGTGACCAATTTTTTCTTTATTTTTTAATTTCTTTAGATCCACCCAGAAGCTGAGCAGCTGCCACTCTCAACAATCAACAAAGAAGATGTGGGCATCACCCTAGGAGGACTGCTAGAATGGCTGTGGCTGGAGAGAAGTTTAGCTGCTTTGCACAGAGAGAGCTTTCATGTTTACCTGCATCAATGCAGCTCCAGGTCACCTTTTAATGATGCCTCATTTGGAACTTTGGATTAACTCTCGGCCCACTCTGAAAACAGTCTTAATTTTTGATTTACAGTTCAATCTCTCGATATTCCATTGCCTCTGACCTTATTTTGCCATGCGATTAAACCAATGAGGCTCACAGAGCCCTTTGTTACGTGTCTGTGAGGTCTCCTCCCCACTCTATGGAGGCTGAGCCCAGCCGTCCGGCCAATGGGGAGCGCTCTGGAAGGCAAGAGTCGCAGCATGCAACAGCTGAGTCTTCATTAGGGTCTTGTCCACCTCAGCAACCCCAGCAGCCTCCTAATCCTCGTCCTGTACATAGAGCTTTGGGGCGCTTACAAAATCGTCAACCCAAACGTACCGAACTGCTTCGGTTACAGCAGCAGCAAGCAGCAGCATGGCAGCATTCAGAAACCCCTGGTACCTCTGGAGCCAGTTTTTTCCCTGCAACTTCCTCCTCATCCTCATCCCTCACCACTATGTCCTCCACCCAGGGTGAGCATAGTCACGGGGGGCCATCTCACTCTAGTCACGAGGCTGTAGAAGGTGTTAGCTCTCCCAAAAAGGGGGAGAAGAAACCTCAAAAGCCAGGAAAATATGTGTGTTCGTATTGTGGTCGTCCATGTGCCAAGCCAAGTGTTCTTGAGAAACACATTCGCTCCCACACAGGAGAAAGACCCTATCCTTGTGCTCCATGTGGCTTTTCTTTCAAGACCAAGAGCAATTTGTACAAGCACCGCAAGTCCCACGCCCATCGCATTAAAGTAGGTCTGGCCTCCAGCCGAGATGAGCCCAGTTTGAGTGGTCCAGAGGGTAGCAGTATTGGAGAAGACCCTGAAGAGCACACAGAGGGAGAAAGCACTGAATCCGAAGATGAGACTGGCCAGCGCAGAAAATCTTCTTCTAAAGCGATGCTTCGACAGCAGAGGAAAGGGGCTAAAGAGCGGCTTGGAGGCTCTGAGGAGAGCCAAAGGCCTGAGGATTCTCAGGCTGTCAAGCAAAGACTGGCATTGAGACTTAGGAAACGGGGCCCCATGGCTTCACCTGATGACCCTCCCTCCTCTTCCCTCTCCACATCATCTTCATCATTAGGCCCGGGTAGTAAGGGCAGCACAGAGTCTGGCTACTTTTCTGGATCAGGCAGTACTGACCTGTCCCAAGTCAGCCCTCCAAGTTCCAGTGCCAAAACCTATGCAGAAATTATTCTAGGGAAGTATGGAAGACTTGGAGGACAGCAGCGCAGTCCCCACCAGCACCATCTTCCTACTTCACATTCCTCATCATCAGGAAGCGAGGACAAAAGCATTCCCTTTGCTGTACCCAAAACTCAAGTTATTGAACACATTACCAAGCTCATTACTATTAATGAAGCAGTAGTAGACACCAGCGAGATTGACAGTGTAAAGCCTAGACGCTCCTCCATCTCCAGAAAAAGTAGTATAGAGTCACCCAAATTTATTATCCCTAAAGATCCCTACACATTTGACCCAAAAATAGAAGCTGCGGGTCCCAGCGGTTTGAGGCACCCCCAAAACTCTGAGGCAGAACCATTGAGTACACAGGAACTTTCAGCAGTGCCTCTACTTAGAAGCCACTCATTGCCATCAACTACAAGCCAAGTAGAGCCCCTCACTTCGGGCACCATGGCTCCAATAAGTTACCGCCTTAGCCAGTCATTTGATGAGCAACAAGCAGTGGTTGCAGAGATGAGAGGTGCACAACGTATGCTCAGACGCCAGCCTGCCATAGAGGTACCTCTGGGTGCTGAGTCAGTGTTGGAGGAGAGCAGCCCTGCATCCTCATCTTCCTCAGCCAGAGGAACTCATTCAGGCAAGCAACCACATCATCCACAAAAGAGTCAAAGCATCTTTGAATGTAGATCTTGTGGTGTTGGCTTTCAGCACAGTGAGGACTATGAGGGTCACAGAAGAATATGTCCAGGACCAAAACAAGAGGGCATTGATGCATGTAGCCCATGCAGAGAGAATCGTCCCCCACTGATGCACTCCAAGTTCCGAGCACTGGCCATGGCTGTGAGAAAGAGGAGGAAAGAGGAGAGCCTCGAGGAGGATCCCCCCAGTCCTGGAACTGTACCCATATCAGGCAGCTCTGAAGGTCTCATTCCAGTGCCAAACAGACCAGAGCACAGCCAAGGCCTCTCAGGTTTGTTTATGCATCCTTGTATTGGATTACTGGGTAATTCTGTTCACCAGAGGCAAAGTGCTGCATCTTTTAGATGTGACCTGCTTTAAACAAACTTAGTTTTGATGAACTGATCACTAGGAGGCTCCTGCAAAACTTGATAACAGAAGAAAAATGAATTTAAAAATTATGTCTTATGCAAGTCTGTTGGACAAATCTACAAGATGCAGAGTACTGGCTCTAAAGACCTAGAATTGCATTGGTTTGTATTTGACCCATCTTAATTTATTTTGGTTCAGCCTGAACCTAAATAGACTAAGTCAAATACAGGACCAACATTTTAATATTTACATGTACATCTTTATTTGAAACTTGAAAAAAACAGAAAGGAAAGGTTCTGTTACATGAGACAGTGTTGTAGAACAAAGATATTTTTTTTATTTAATAACCCTGGAGCCATTGAAGTTGATACTACCTTGTTTGCTTTTGTCTGGTCATTGCCTCTAGGTGTTACTTTACATAATGAGCCAAACCAACAGCAGCAACAGGACAGGAAGGGTGTTTCTGTCATCCAACACACTAGTTCTTTTGAAAAACAAGAAAGTATATCGATGGAAAGCCAGGAGACAGACCTCAGAGAGAATCCACAGCCACAACAACCTGAGCCAAAACCCTCTCCCTCCACATCCCGCCTCACCCGTCAGCCAAACATCCAAGTGCCGGAGATATTTGTTACTTTGGAGCTTGATTCCGACATGCCATCTGTTTCACCCCCAGTGAAAGCATCTTCATCCAAGGTATGCAAGACTTTCCTCCTTAGTCTAGTTTAATTACACAAATTGGACTGTACTATTTAAGACTTCTGTACATAGTTGCTTATCTAGGAGACTTTATTAATTTGTAGTTCTTTTGTAGGATCTCGAGAAAACAGAGGAGTTCCAGTGGCCCCAGCGGAGCCAGACTCTGGCTCAACTACCTGCTGAAAAGCTGCCACCAAAGAAGAAAAGACTCCGCTTAGCAGAAGCAGCTCAGTCTTCTGGGGAGTCCAGCTTTGAGTCTTCATCTCTTCCTCGCAGCCCTAGTCAAGAAAGCAATGTCTCAAGCCTCTCTGCTTCCTTTGAGGACACAATACGTTCAGAGCCAGTTGTCTGGGGTTCTGGCAGTCAAAGCTCCCAGATGCTGATGGTCCCATCTGCTTCTCACCAACACAACCAAAGCCACAAAGAGATGAGGCGTTCAGCTTCAGAGCAGGCCCCTCCTAGGCCCCAACAAACTGAGCAGATCTCAGAGACAAGAAGTAAATCCTTTGATTACGGATCTCTTTCCTCTCAGCAGTCTACGTCCTCCTGGAAAGAGAGGAGAAAGTTTCTTCTTGTAAAACAGGCCACTTTAGGTGAAACAGAGCAGGAGATGGTGGGTAACATTAGTCAAAGCCCAATGCCCGGTCCGTCTCACCCCAACATGCCTTATGTCTACCCTACTGAAGTCAGTCCCCACTTCTGTCTGGATGCCACAGGGAAGCCCATGCAGTTAATGCAGTCTCAAATGTCCTCATCCTCTCATGATGTGCTCCCTTTGCAACACAGAGGACAACACATTTTTCAAAGAGGTGCACTTTCACAACTACTCCCCATAACTACATCCAAAACTGAGGTTCTGCCCCCCCAAGTCATCCACAGAGGCTTCTTACATTCACACTCTGGATCTCCTATACAGACCTACCCAGGACAGATCCACGTGCCAGAACGGTTGAGAATACCACTACATCATCTCCCACCCCTTGTTCCTCTCCCTAGCTCCTCAAGGGTTAGAAGTAGTCAGCCTCTATACTTTCCTTTTCCGCCAAGTCTTGGCACACACATTCCTCCTCAGTCCTCTACAGAGACCAGGCCATCCATCTCCTCCATGTCATCAGCTCTGACCCATCACTCTCTTGTAACCATCTCATACCACCAACAACAACCAGTCATTGCCACATGCCTGGCACAGCTTACACCAGTGGTACCACTTGTAGTGCCAGTGCGCCTCCAAACTCATAGACCTACCTTTGCCAGTGCCATGTATACCACACTCTCCCAGATTCTGGCTTCCACTCGCTCACAGGAATCAACTTCTTGCACAGCTATGATCATCATGGCCCAAACAGAACGGGACAAGCTGCAAGGATCCTATCTGAAAGTTCCATCTCCATCCATCCAGGGCCTTCTCCCTCTGTCCCTCTCAAAAGAGCTGTCCTCAGTGTCTGAGGATGAATATGGTTCTCTGGGACCTGGAGGAAGCAAACGCATGCTTTCACCTGCCGCTAGTCTAGAGCTCAGCACTGAGGCTAAGCGTCACCAGAAAAGAGTAAAAGAAGAGGAGGAGGAGGAGCAACAGAAGAGTGTCGAAGAGGAAGAAGATGTAGAACCCAAGATAGGCCAAGAAGAAGAAAGCAAAAACACAGGGAGGACACTAGATGACAGAGAGAAACGGCAACCAAATAGAATAGAAGGCACAAGTGTCAAATCAGAAGAGGTGCAGGAACAACTCCCATGGAAAAATAACAGAGAAGAAAGGGAAAGAAAGGAGAAATCAACTGAGAAGACGAATCCAAAAAAGGAAGAAGTGCCAACTCCAGAAGTGGGGGTTGAGAAGCCAAGCATCCCTTCATACCCTAGCCTACACACTTCCACCTCAGTAAACTGGTGCTACCTGAAGTATGTCAAACCCAACCCGTCTGCTGAGAGAGACCCGTGTACCTCAGTTTATTCTACATGGAGTGTCAGCGCACACAACCCCAATCTGCCAGGCATCAGCACTAAGGTGGCTCTGTCTCTGCTGTGCTCTAAACAGAAGCACAGCTCTGAGACATACACCATGGCCACTGCTTCGGCACCAGCCAGAGGTGAACCGGTCCCTGAAAGCAGCACAACTCCACATATTTCAGAGGTAAACACAAACACACACAATACTTGAAAACAGATTTATAACATTTAGTCATAAATGAATGCGTTTCATTTGGACGTAATATGACAGACCAGTGCAAAGTAGCGCATAGTGGAAGGAAAATCAAACATGATTTTCAAGGCTTTCTTTTTACAAATAAAATCAGAAAAATGACAAGTATTCCCTTTACTTTGGTATTCCCTTATAAAATCCATCCAATGCAAACAACAGGCTTTAGATGTAACCTGTTTAGAAATTAAAAGGAAAGCTAGTAAATCCAGCTGTAATATAATCTCTGCAGAACTGTAGCTGTTCTGCTGCTGCAATTGCAGTAAACAGTGATTCTACTAAGAACTTACTTAGGGAGTTGCACTCAAAGCAGCAACAATGTACTATTGTATTCTTCATCATAAATATGCACTATTTTGTGTTGTTCTTATTCATAAAATTCCAATAAATTTTATTGACGTTTGTGGGTGTAGGTCAGAGTTTGAATGAAAGCTTCAAACTTTCGACTCGGCTTCAGACTTACCCCAAAGACTTGAGACTTTACTTCGTCTCCTGGTGTGAGAGTCAAGTCTTAGAAGCATTTCAATATTAAAGATTTAAATGAAGCCTGTCACTGTTCATGCTAGCTGTAGTTTCATAATTATGACCACATTGATGTTTCTCCAACTGGAAGCTGTATTAAATAACTAGATAATTTCAGAACAAAATAAACTTAACTTGCCTCCAACATTTTTTTTCCTGTTAACTGCAACAATACAAAGGACATGTCTGGCTGCAAAAACTTAAATAAAAGGAATTCTGCTGTTTAACATGCTTTCAATTGCTTACAGCGCCATGACCTTTTCAGTGTTTTATAATTTATACAGTACATTTGAACATCTTTACTATTTTGAATTGAGAGCAAAGGTTTTAAATGTGGATTTAGAAAACGTTTTTTCCACTATTATTAAAAATTATCCAGCTCAAAGCGAGGTGAAGGAAACACTCCAAACTATTTAGTGGAATACATAATAAAAGTGTGGACAATAGGAAAGAAATGAATAGAAGGGATAAACAGATGTTAACTTAGTCATTATAAAGACATGTTGTTATGAATAGTAATAGATTAAGACATAATTGTTAAAAAAGACTTTTAAATGTTCGTGTAGACATTTAGGCTGAAGAACAATCGGCACATGTTTTGAATCCTAACTTATGATATTGCAGAGTTAGAGGTGTGCTACATGTTATGGATTAGATGAAATAAAATAAAAACAGAGACTGGAGACTTGACTTGGATTTAGAGCTAAAGCCTTGAGACTTGGCTTGGACTTGGCCCTTGGATTCTTGAGACTTGACATAGAAACAATGACTCTGCAGTAAGGAGACAAAAGAGAAAAGGTTTATACTTTTTGCAATATACTGTATAATGTAAATATTGTGGTATTTATTTACTGAGAGCTAGAACTAGAACTGTGTTATGCTCTTTAAAATTAACCTCGTACTGTAGTATTTAAAGTTATTTGTCTTGAACGTAGGTACAAGACACCCCATCCAGCACCCTGCCTGAGATGAAGGATCAGGAGACGCACAAGAAGGAGAATATCAAAGAGACGAGGGAAGAGGAAGGTCCTTCCACCTCCAAGCAAGGCGAAGCTAGTTTGGTCCGAATCTTTGAAGGAGGGTAGGTGCAACCGTCTTTAGAATATATTTTGGAACATGGTCATTCATCATTACAAAAGTTCTTCCTGATAAAGGCAAACAAAACAAATGGATCATATTGAGCTGAGTTGAGAATGAGAGTAGCAGAAGGGAGGCACTGCGGCCCAGCAGACCTCGTTTGTACCTGTAGCCAAGCTTTTTGCTCTTACTGCTGCCGTGAATTTCTGCTTCTAAGATGTGTTGATTTGGAGTGAGAGCTGTGTCAGCGCATCTGCTTTGAGTGCGAGTAGGTGTGGGAGTGTAGAGTGCTTGATATTTTTATCCATGACAGTCAATACAAATAATATTCAGACAAAACTGAATGTAGGCTTAAACACTCAGTATTAACAGTTCACTCCAAAATCATTCATATCCCTGACAGATTTAGTTTTAAAGTGTTATATTATCTTTTTTTTTTGTTTGTTTGTTTACCAACATCCTTCTTCTTACTGAAGATGATATTTTCATTTTGGACCAGCCCAGCCTGACTTGAATCTGGTAGAGAATCTGTGGAGGGAACTAAAGATTAGGGTGATGGTAAAGAGGCCTTCCAACCTCAAAGACTCACAACTTTTAACCAAAGATGAATTATCAAAAATCCATGTGACAACATGCAGAAAGCTGCTCAGCAATTATAAATTAAAAGTTTAATTTCTATAAAGCCAGTAAATATTTTTTGATTACTAAAAATGGGCATATGTATTTTTTGATATGTAATTTCTATTAAAATAAAATAAACAAGCTTTTGGTTCCATAGATTCCTGTCTCTCCTTTCTGAAACAATCTATTTGGTTGATTTAAAAGTATTTAAATGTTAATATGCCAGTGGTATGATTTTGGGCTCAACTGTGCACATGAGTTGAAGTTAGATTGAACTCAATTTTATGTAACTGATTATGAAATGTACTTGTGAATTGATTATGACACAAGCCAGCCTACTTTACTCAGTACTCATCCCAAAGTCAGTTTTAATGTTAACATTTTCTTTTATAACTCCCAGCTGTGTCCAGGCTTCAAACAACTTGTCTAAACTTAGAGAAAAGTAAATTGGTGAAGATGTTGAAGAAAAAAAGTCTTGGAACCACTCAGGCTCAAGCTTGCCATGAACAGTATACTGCTGAAACACAACTCTCAATGCCTGCGGTGAAGAGAGTTCAGACTCAGAATGAAGCCCCTGCTCCAAAATCGATGCCTTCAGTTTTGCAGCTGCCCACATGGACAAGCCAAATGCTCAGTGGAGAAAAAAAGTTTTAAGGCCATGTGCTTTTACTGTTTGGCCGCAGTGACGTGAAGCTGTAAGTCTAATAACGACATCAACAAGCGTAGTAGTGATGACATCATGCCGAAGCCTTGCTGCCGGTTATACAGCTGTGTCACACAAAATTATTGTAATAATGAAGACCTACTTCTAAATTCATCAACAGCGATTTGATTAAAACCTGATGCTCCATCCAGATGCACATCAAAACTGGGTTTGTAGTAGATAGAGAAGACCAACGTTAACATTGAATGGCCGATGCTGGAATCTTTTTCTTTTTTAAGTGTCATTTCTGATAGTAAGTTTGGTCAAAGTTTCAGACACAACTTAAACACAGAGTTGTTATTTTTATAAACCATTGAACTTAAAAGTTGTATCCTCTTTCTAATCTGGAAAAGGAACAACTTTAAAATTCCATTAAACACAATGATGAGTGGATGTAAATCTGTCAGCCTCTGTATCTTGTCATCAGTTGTTCTGCACCATCACTCCTTGGGTCCTTATTTCTACGCTTGTGAATGTATAATCATCTGCAGTATGTGCCGTCCTGAGTCAGAAGAACACAAGAAGTGGGTTGTATGGAAACCACATGGGTAAAAGTGTGATGGTTATGAGGCAGTCTATGAAATTAAACCACCCTCTCCATCCTATGGTGCCAAGCAAACTGCGTTGTCTCTTCAGCTCCTTTAAGTCTTTGTGCTGACATCTTCAAAAATAAAAACAATGCTTACAGTTTAGAATTTTCCAACCTTTCATACAACACTAAGTTATCCAAGGAACAGAGGTGCATGCGCTTCTAAGAATGAGCGTGCATACTGGTCCTTAATTTGGTACTCATAGTCCCTGTGTTTTAAAGCTGGAAGTTTTCCCCCTGATTTCATAGAGATACATTCGCACTAAAGCAGAGGAAGAAGTATATAATACAGGAAGATGTGTACTCATGTCTACTCAAGTGATAGACAGATTTAAATCATTCCCATATCGTTTTATTTTCTGGTAATAATTTACATGGGTATGAAATGAGATATTAAAGAAACAATTCTGACTGGATTTTGAGATGTGTGGACAGACAGTAAGGGTTCTGTTTTGTGTTCATGTGCAGAACAGATTGTGAGTGAAGCAGGTGTCTGCTTAACAGGAGAGAAGGCACTAATTCACACTCTTTATGATTTCCAGCCACACGTTACGCACACTAGGGAAGTGAATCTTCTGCCATAAAGACCCCACTGTTTTCCTCCCTCCTCCTGTTGTCTGTCCACATTGCACCCACTCTCTGCTCATGCTGCCTGTATCAAACATTTCTTAGTTGTCTCTATCATGGGTATAGATACATGATGTCCTTCTTCACTTTCATTCAGTACATGCTGAAGAAAAGCTCAGAAGCTAAATCTATGAACTAGCAGAATGTTTTGTTTCCTTACTCTGTTAGGACCAGTTATTTATTTCTCTCTAAAATTGTTGACACTTTGAATTCCTCCCTGTGTGCAATGTGTGACAGCATAATTATTCATCTTTTAACCATGTTTTCTTTTTGTCACAGAGGCTTATCAGATTTAGTCCTACACCTTCAGAGATCTCTGTCAGAAAGAAAAGCGCAAGCAGTTTAGACCTTCTACTTCAAAATATGTTTTTAGCGTTAGCAGCCAAGACAAAAGTCAAATGTAGGTTTGACCTGTTTTTTACTATTCATTGTAACATGTGGAGTTAGAAAAAGATACCCCTTTAACTTTTCTGCATTTTGACATTTTTTTCCTGAAATAATTATCTCAAAAGTGTTCTTGCTCCTTCTCATCTCGGCATGAACTTTGCTATTGGGTTTTGAACTGCTGGAAGGTGGATATTTTGTTGCACTGAATTTTGTTTTTGGAATCAAGAGTAAAACAGGCTGAATTCAAATACATGCAATAATTCAGTGTTTGCCAACCCTCGTCTGTAAGGGAAACTACCCTGCACATTTAGGATGCGTCTCTGATTTAACAGACATAATTCAGATGATTATGTCATCTGCAAAAATCTGTTAATCAGCCATCAATTTAAAGCAGCTGTGCTGAAGCAGGAAAATGTCTAAAACTTGCAGCTGTGTGTTTCTGACCTGGGCTGAAAAACACTGCAAAACATTTTAGATTTTTCTTTTATCACACAATTATGTGCTAATATGTGTTGGTCTATCACATAAAATCAAATTGCAATTCATATGGATCTGCAGTTGTAACATTAAAAATTTTAAATAGTTCAAGAAACATGGATGTTTTGACTAAACGCACAATATTAGTCGATCATGCAACTAAGATTTCTTAAAATCTTATAGATTAAAGGTTTGTTTATTCCTTAAGTAATCTTTTGTTATAAAACCAGACTGTCAGTTGAATCTATCAGAAGACGGGCTGAAGATGTAAATTTCAGTCGATGGAGTACAACGTTTGCCATGTTTTCTCCTGAGATGTGGGCAGATATTTTTAACCGTTTATTAAGAAGTTTGTGCTATTTAAGCAGCTCCTGAATGAATCCAGCTCAATGCCGCTGCTGAAAGTGTTTCGCCGTTGTGCAGCAGTTTGTTATGGTCTGCTCCAGCTAGTTCTGTTGAACAACGAGGAGTTTTGTAGATGTGGTAGAGATCCCGTAATAAAACACAGTTGGTACCCACTGGGTGTTTACGGCCCAGAAGGAATTGTGCAGCTCTTCTTATGCAGCGAGACGGGAGAAGGAGTTTTTCATAGACTACAATCTGTTCAGATATAAAAGATCTGTGGTCTGCTGTGTCCTCAAATAGTCTTTTGGTAAACATCGAGATTGTGCATAAACATTTTTTTTATAGACTAGACCTAAATGTGTTGCTTGATTTTTATATGCAGTGTCTATTTTAGGTTGTTGGCTGAAGCCAGGTTTCCCTTCCCTCTCTTTAGCTGCTGCTGTTGTTGGCAGGACGAGCCGATTTGGAGCAGAATAGCTGGTATTCTTTGCGATCCCGGAGTGTAGCGGAGGGTGAGACCAAGGGAGTCGGTGCTGCTGGGCATTTGGTGGGGCTTCCCCAACCCACCTCCATAAAGAAAGCCTTGTTTCTGTATTTCCAGTGTGTGTGTGTGTGTGTGTGCTGTGTGAATGTGAGACACCACATCCGTCATTGTTGTTTTAGCTGCTCTGATCGATTTTTTTTATTATTTTTTTCATCAGGGTCTTTCACAGTGATGAAGCATTAGAACCATCTCACTTGACTCTATGATTTAAAGTTTATGTTAGAATTTCTCTGGGTTTTTAATACTGATAATATCATAGTGAAATAATCCCAATATAGAAAATTTTCTTTTAGAGAAATATACAATTACTTGCAACAATTTTGTAGACATAAGACTAAAACTAGCTCAGAGTGACTTTTGAGCTTAGATTCATGAAATGTCCATAAACATAAGCAATTTATCCTGTTTTACTGGACATGATAACTTTACAGAGAAAAAAGAAATAAAGAAATGTTGTATTATCTGTTCATCATTCATCTTTAGGCCATAAATAGCCTAAGTTGAAAATCCCCCAAACTTTTAAAATGTTTTTATTCCTACTTTCAGTCTGATTTTCATTCTTAACCTGGCATGCTATAACTGGGGGTGTAAGTGTTTGATGTTGTTCTGTGTTGAGCGTCCATTAACCTGACACATCTGGGTCCCGGACTCACGGGTCTGAATGTGTTTGGCTAAGACATGTCCTCCCTGCCTGACATAAAATGGTCAGTGAAACAGGGTTATTTAAGGATCCACATTTGGTCATGTTCCATCATCTATACTCCAAAAGATGATTTTATGGCCACCTGTGTCATTTAAGATTAAGCCTTTGTTGAAATCTAATACTAAAATAAAGTTGGAAAATCAATGCTATGAATGAGCTTGCCCTGCATTACAAGGTGTACATTAATGTTGTGATTGTGTCAAACTTGACTCACTCACCAATGATCTTCAGTGTTCTTCACATCAACAGATATTTAGTCCCAACAGGAGCTACTACGGGGCAACCTTAATATGCCGTTTCAACATGGGGTTAACTCCACTGTTAGAGCAAAGCTGTCATTATGTTCTTGTGATGGGTCACATAGGACATGCACAACTTCATCACACACATAAACAATAGAAAAAAGCTCCCAGCCTTCATTTCTCACTGTATGACATCAAATCAAGCTAAATCTTTCCTGTGTCAGCTCAGCTTGGAGCATCAAAACTGTTTCTGTTTGCTAAATACTTGAACATTATTTTAATATTCATTTTTAAGTGAAGAAAATCTTATATAGTGATTTTAAGGCTTTGTTTCTGGTTTAATTCACTTTTCAGTTAATCGAGACACGCCTCCTAAAACACCTTGTGTTACCAAGGTGACCGAAATATCAGACAATTATGGACCTCCATAAGTTCGGTTCATCCGTGCAAATTAGAGAAAAAGACAGTTCTCTAAAAAATATCTTTCTCATTATTCTGGTAACAAATATAGATTATTTTTGTTATTCAAAGGAAAAGTTTAGTCTGATTTATTGTCTGCAAATCATTTTATGCAGTATATACAAAAGTCTAGTTTAAAGTCTATTTGACTTCAGCAGTTCAGCCTGTAAAAATTTCATGTTGCAAGCTGACTTTCATGGTGCCTCCAGGTTAATTTTGTGAGGGCAAACATGAGAAAAATGTTGTTCCATTTAATGAACTTTGCTTTGTACATCTTAAAATATGATGACTAGTGTCTCAGCTGCTCTCTTCACAGAGACACCTGTCTGATCTGGGCGGAGCAGGCAGAGCGTTTCACGTTATACCGAGAGTCGGAAAGCCACAGCTGCCAATACGTTTTCTCTACCAGAAAATATTTGACGTCCTGTGCTCTTTGATCCCTGAAACCAAGCCAGAATTGGTCAAAGAATCATAATTTTGTTCCAGAATAAGAATTTTGTTGACATCACTGTTTTGAGTTTTTTTTGCCAGCATTATGCATGAGGAAAGCAGGAACTTTGGAACCAATTCTCTTAATTTTTGTAACTCAAATGTCTTCTTGAAAGCAATTTTCTTTCTTCTTTTTTTTAAATCTGAGTCTTTTGTTTCTCCTCTGGTTACCCCAGCTACAGGTCCAGTGAGGAGTACATCTATGTGCGAGGTCGCGGTCGGGGAAAGTACATATGTGGAGAGTGTGGCATTCGCTGCAAGAAGCCCAGCATGCTGAAAAAGCATATCAGAACGCACACCGATGTCCGCCCTTACATCTGTAAACACTGCAACTTTGCCTTCAAAACCAAAGGTAAGCTAAGACACGAATAACCAACGTGAATTGTGTGGCTTGGGTTTTCTCCAGGAGAGAGTATTTTAGCCCGGTTGTTAAAAATATTTTCTCGCTCTCTTCCAGGAAACCTTACCAAACACATGAAGTCAAAGGCTCATGGGAAAAAATCCCAGGCAGTGGGAGTGTCTGAGACGTCTCTGGACGAGCCGGAGAGTGAGGAAACAGGTACTTCAGTGGGGACTGGAAGACATCTTTTATGTTTCCGCTTCCACTCCGCAGAACCGCCTGTGCACAGCTACGTGAACTCCTGCATTTGAAGAATAGAAGCTGCTCGGCCCTGACAGCTTATGCAACAGCATGTTCTATTCTCTGGCCTCTTGATGTTGCATAAGGGATAGGGAGAAGTGTGAGATAACTAAATGAAGAATAAGGAGCCAGTCCCATTCTTCCGGTGCAGTCATTGCAGGAGTCTGTCTGCTACACCTTGTCTTCTAGAATGTGTCACCGAAGTGCAGCTGAACAGAGCCGACTTGTTTCCATCTGGCTTCGAGTCGAGCACCTCAGTCTCCTCCCTGGCTTTGTCTTCTGCGACTCCCTCTCGCTGACGGTCCAGGCTGAGTGCGGCCAAGGACGTACCGACTCCTCCATTCACAAAGCTGCAGAAATAGTTTTTGAAAAGAGCTATTCAGTTGAATTCCAGCCTTTTTATTTTTAGTCTATTTATAACAGAGATTTTTTTGGTGGAAGGTGAACTGAGCCGTCATCGAACGTTTGATTTATTTATTTATTTTCTTTTTGTCCAAGGTTGTTCTGTAAAAGCTTTTTGAGTCGATGTCACGATTTTCTGAATAGACATTTTAAAGTTTGTGTGAATGTGAGAGGAGACAATTAAAAGTTTCTTGTGTTTTTCTCTATCTGCTCAAACATCAGGCAGTGACGAGCGCGTTCTTGGCTCAGAGGATCAGGGGGAGCATCAGTTCTCCGATGTGGAGGAGTCTGACGATGAGGATGACAACGATGATGATGAAGAGGAGGAGGAGGAGGACGAGAATGAAGAAGAGTCCACGTCCCATGAAGACCCACCGTCCTCCTGTTCATCAGACACTCATCCATCGATGGGAGGGCGCCCCAGCTGCGCAAAGCGCTCGCAGCAGTGCACCCCCGATCCAGAGCCCGGTCCCGGCCCGGAGCCCGCCCCGAGGGGAGTCTGGCCCAGCAGACGGGCGGCCTCTCCGGGCAGGAGGAGGGCGCTGTTCTCGAGACAAGTTTGGAAGGGCTCTCCAAGGGCCTTCTCCCCCAGCAGCGAGAGCTGCTCCCCCAGCCGCAGCCTCTCCCCCCACCTGGAGCTGTCCTCGCCGATCTGCAGCCTTTCCCCGAGGACTGAGTTATCCTCGTCTGGCAGACACATCTCGCCCTCCCCTGAGAGGAGGCCATCTCCCGTTAGAGCACATTCTCCTCTTCGTCCCATTTCACCCAGCTGCTACCGGCCACCTCAAGTTCCAACCTCTCCATCACCACTGGGGGCGCTGCACAGAACCCCCGGATACCTGCCCTGGGAGAGCCCAGGCACGGAGGGAGGTCATGTTAAACCAGTAAGTACTTTTTATTTTAATTTACTCTACATACAGTACTGAACAAAAATTTAACATATGTTGGCTTTGACTCTAAAGAGCCAGATCTTCCTATTTGTATTGAAAGTGCTCTTGAAAATATATTAAAAATAAGATTTTTTAAAACTGCCTTTTCGCAAATTTTCCACCAAGTTCTTCATCTGACCAGGAACACATGGCATATTGTGTGCTGTCTTCCAAAATAAATGAAAGATTGAGTCTTTGTAGGTAGCAAAAGTGTATAAAGATTCTATTCAGTAATTGGTATTTTGTTTTATGTGATAGACCAATGTAAAGTAGCGCATACTTGGCAAAGGTAAAGAAATAAGCAGCCAAGAGAGCAAGGGTAGCTGTGGAGGAGCTACAGTGATTCACAACTCAGTTGGGATAATCTTTTAATAGAACATCTAAATTTGACCTTTAGGTAAAAGTGAAACACCAGGACAGGATACAACTAACAACTAAAGAAAAAAAAGCTTTAAGGACTATTACTTGAAGCTTTGCCTCAACAAACATGTGGGGAACATTGTGCTCCGGTCAGCTGAGACCAAAATTAGACATTTTGGCCGCCTTGATAAAATAACGTGGAAGAAAACTAAACTACACACCACATCCTTTAAGTGAAGAGTGGAGGTTAGTCATACTAAACATAGAACAAGGTGTTCTGGTCAGAAAAGGCCCAATATATACTTTACTGATGAGTAAAAGAGTGTGGTGTAAAACACTACACATCATGCTGAATATGCCACACAGTGAAGCATGGTGTTGGCAGAATCATGGTGTGGGGGTGTCTTTTTTCCAGCTGGTACAGTGAATCTGCTGAGATTGGACCAGAAGATGGATGGAGCTAAAAACAGGGCGATCCTGGAAAAGAAACCTGTTAGAAACTGTCAAAGAGTTGAGATTTCCAGCAGGACAACAACCCCAAACATTCAAACAGTTGATTGGTTCAGATAAAAGCATGTTCAAGAATCAGAAGGGCCCAGCAAATATCCAGAGCTAGTTCAAAGTGAAAATCTGTCTCAAGGTTAAAATTTTGTTTGTCACAGATATTGTGATTGAGCTTGCTGTAAGATGTGCTTCTAAAAAGAGTTACGCCACATTTTCAGTAATAGAACTTTGAAAATCCATGTACTATTTTCTCTCTACTGCTTTTGTGTGGGTACGTCATGAAAATTTAAAGAAAATGTACTGACATTTGTGGTTGTAGCATTAGAAAATGTTGAAAAGTTTATAAATTATAGTTGTTTTTATAAGACCTTCAGACACAAGACGGATTAATACCTCAAGTTTAGTAGCCTTTTTTTTGTTGATTCATAGGTCTGAATTAAAAGGGTTCACAAACAGAACGCATCGTTGTAAAATAATCTGATGTATAGACTTAGATTTTTATTCAGGGGAATAATCAATCTCTGATTCTTTTTTTCTTCTTCACTCTTTGGAGCGCTTTGTGTTCTGTCAGAGTTGGTTTTCAAAATTAAAGTGTTTGCTCCCCCTGCAGGAGAAAAGTGGCGCTGCAGGAAAAAGGCCAACATTGTCAGAAGCGAGTTTGTTCCCACCTGCTTTCCGTCTCTCCACCTGCGAGGCTTATCCCGGCCTCCAAGCAACAGACAACATCTTCAGCCATCTGCCCATGCACTCCCAGCAAGCAAAGGTCCCCTGCCTGATGATACCCATCGGTGGGATCCAAATGGTACAGGCCAGACCGAGGTCCCACCCGACTACTCCCTCATCTCCAACGTCTCCCCCGCTGGAGGGCCCGTCGCTGTCCCGATTTGAATCATACTGGGGCGGGACCCCCAGGACTCAAGGGCTAAGGACTCCTGGAGACACCGGGTCGGAGCACCAGGCAGCAGGAGCCAGCCACCACGCTCTCAGCACAGAACTTACTTTTTCCAAACTCAAGTTGGAGACCACAGACTCAAAGCAATATGGCAGCTCACACAGCTCCGTCCGCCCCCACGGGTCTGCCACAGAGACCAGGGAAGGTGGCACTAGAGACAGTCAAACTGGAGTGTCTAGCCTCGGAATAGTAGCCCCAGTAGCTTATCGTGCCATAGGAATCGCACCAGAGCGGGACGATCCGGCGTCAAGCGGTGATGCAGTGGAGGGAGACGGTCAAGAAGACTCGGCCACAACAGAACAGAGCACTTAACAGTGTCGACACCTTGATGCATCTCGCATCCAATTTTGGTTTATTGGTTGCTACACTAGTCTTGTTTTTTTTTTATTATTATTATTGCTTTGTTTTTTTATATACAGATTTCAATACTATTGTTAACTTAAATGTTTGGTCTTTGGCAATATTCAGGTTTGTTATAAAAATGCACTTTTTCTGTGTGAAAACATTGTTCCTGTAAATCTCTATAAATATATACATATATATATATATATATACTATATATATATATATCCTGTATCTAATTAGATACTGCTAATCTCAATATCTATTTGAATATGCATTTAAAAAAAAGAATTATGAATAATAAATTTGTAAATGACCAAAATATTTCATTATTATTATTTAAAAAAAGACAATTTCCTTTTAGGTTGTTCAGTATTACTCAAATTGTAGTTTCTTGTGCCTTTTCTGTCCATTTTTGTGTTATTTTAAATGTAAACGTACACAAAGAGAAGGCTGTGAATTCAGTTTTATTATTTTTTACGTTGTTATGGAGGGTTAATATTTGGTGTTTTTGCTCTAAGGGCCATTGCTTTATCACCAAGGTAACTAGTCAAATCATGGGAAAACCTAAGGAGAAATGCACTGACGTTTTATTTTTATTACTGAATGCTTCAGATTATGTGTCTGAACAAGGGAGAATTCTCCTTATTTATTTTTATTTGATGACATTGATCCTTATTGTTTTTTATTATTTGGGGAGGAGAGGGACTTTTTTGCTACATCTGTTTGACTTCTTAATCATGTTCTCATAACTTGAACTGGTGGTAAAGATGAGATATGAATGAATTTGGCTGGTACCAGAGGATCAAGTGCCCTGCAGATTTCACAGCAAAATTTGTAGTTGCTAAAAAAAAAATAATAATAATAATAATAATAACAATAATAAAAGAAAAAAATGCACTGGGCTTCAATGAGATTGTGCCTTTTTTTTTATTTCTCACAGTCAATTTTGAAATACAAGTGTTTAAATACAGAAAGAAGATTGGACAAAATATTTCAAACATCTCTGATCATTTTTGCTGCAAACTTCACTTTAAAAGTTGTAAACAAAAACACAATAAAGGATCAGACAATCTGTGGATAATGTAGTAATTTGTTTCACTAACTTGATTGTGGTTCATTAGACAATTAGACTTATTAATCCACAGGGATTTTAAGAACAGAATTTGTAGTAGGGAGCGCTGTGGAAAAAAGATTTAACACTTTGCATCTTTCTGTTTTTGTTTCTTTGCCAAACCCCAATGTTTCAATTTAGACGGGGTAATCAGATTCTATGATCAGACAAAAGATAACTCGAGTAAATGTAAAAAAGCAGTTTTCAAACAATGATTCAATAAGATAAGAGAAAAAGAAGCTACACACACCAACCTGGTCATGTGGAAAGCATGTTTATCTCCTGGTTTAATGGCACATTCCTTTGATGTAAAGGATGAGTCGTCCTTTGGTAGATCGACCTGTCCTGGGACGATTCAACGTACTTCATGTTCTCTCCTTTTGTTCAAAACGGTTGTATGGTGGTTCACTCCCAAAACTTTGGAAATGGTAAGAAAGTTGTAACTCTTCCCTAAGTGATAGATGTAAGGGATATTAGAATCTAATCTTCAATTTCTTTGCTTTTTCAGATCTTTGGGGGAAATTAAACCACAAAAAAATAGAATTAATTAGTTCATTAATTGTACAGAGGGTCTTTTTTTCTTTTAACCAAGCAGGTTTCTTCATTTATGACTTATGTTATTCTTTGCAAGTTAAAATGAGTTAATCTGAAATATTTAAGTATGACTAAGAAAGTGGGATTTGGCACACTAAACTTCCTGCCATCCACTGATTGGTCCGTACTCACAGAGCCTTCTTCTGATTAGCTACTTCACATAATATGTAAAGTCTCATTCATTTAATGTGGTTAATTGGGTATAGGACAGAGATCTGCAACCTTTTTGTTAAAAAGAGTCTTTTCTGCTCATTAATTAAATCTGGAAAATAAAGTCCAGGAGATGCAAAAACTACCTTCCCCTAAAACGGCTGTAGAAGGAAACATTTTCACATGTTGAAAATGTGAAAGGGGGATGGCAAAATAAAGGAAACAGCATCACTTATTTCAGTAACTTTTCTTTTTTACTTTATTGAGTTTCATGCTACAAATACACTGGCTTCCAATGGCTGCGCATCCCCACCTCTCACATTAAAAACACGTTTAGCCTGATAACTATGTTAATAATTAATCATTTCTTTTTTGACAAATTATATTCCCACATTTCTCTTTCTTCTATTTTGAGAGTTAAAAAGAATTAACTACAGTAATGATAGATATGTTGTAGTCAATAATTAAAGCAAGATTTTTTTATTATTATTTCAATTTGAAAGTTTTTTGGGGAAAACAATTTCAAATAAAATGTTTTTTTTTTTGTTGTTGCAAGTTTACAGATTGATGTGAAATATGAGGATCAGTCTGTAAAGTTTATACACCTGATATTTTAACCTCAGATCTATCTCTAGTACCTCACATATGCAAACAGGCATTATTACAGACTCACCTGAGCAACATTGTGCTCCAATTACCTTAATTTCAGTTCTGAGATAAACAGGTGACACATACATTACCAAAAACCAGCTTATCAAATCAGAGCCCACACAAGGTTAAATAACCTGTTATAAAATCCAGAGCGTTTCTGGGCCAAGTGGGTCAGCTATAGGATTTCTCTGTAAATAAGTTCAGGTTTTTATTGTGGATACACATTCACAGGGTTTGTTTGAGAGACATCAGCACTGCCACGCCTAAAATGTCATTTGTCATGCTGAGTCATCCAAATTCAAGTGCACATACATTCAAGTGTACATATTGTGTTTAGCATTATGAAAAAGAAGCCCAGGAGTTTGAGCAAGTCACTTAACTATTAACTATTCACACAAAATCGTCAGCAGCAGTGCTTTTGATTCACCTACGTCATGAGGAACGGTGTTTAGCAGCACAATACAACAAAGGTTATGTAAAGCTTGCACAGGCACATTATTTAAGTTTATTGATGAGAGGTCAAAAGATGATCTGATGACCAATCAGATCATCCAAACCAAACTACAGTGCAAAGATCACAGCCGTGAAGGAGCGTTAATAAGAGGTTGATGATATTTAAGAATGAAAGCCTTGTACCACTTTAGAATAAGATCCCCCTTATAAATGATCAATAAATAGTTACTAAATCATTATTAATAACAATTTAAAGGATTTAAAAGCCATTTACAGGAAATTATGGTGAATTATTTCAGTAGTAAGAGATAAGTTTAAAGGGTAAGTCAAATTGTAGGTCTGCAGCAGGATAATAAAACTCACTGATAGATGTTTTACAACTGTTTATTACTGGTTTATAAAGCAGCTTAGATAACAACAACTCATTATTTTAACCCTTTACTGATCCTTTTTAGTGTGGCTCAGATTAAGAGTGTCATGGTAATATTTAAAATTTTGTTGATCATATGCAGTGAGAAATATATAACAAAACTAAATTGTTTCACTTAGTTACATAATTTTGATCAAGTAATATCTTCCATTTCAAATTTCAGCATGTGACACAGAAATAAATTACTCTCATTCTTTGGTCAGCCATGTCTCTCCATCAGCGTATGCTCAGAGTCTCCATGGTAACCAACGGCTTCGCTGGTCACTTTGTATTTGCAGCTTTTCCCTCTGAAGTGTTTCTGTGTTTCGACGTGTAAAATGCTGCTAGCATTCTCCTCTTCTATGACTGATGCTTTTGGCCTTGGTTTTCTGTTTGGCATCATCTCTTTCCTGGACATTTCCATTGGAAGAGCTACTGGTGCCATTAACTACATCATTTCCACAGATTATACTTGTGGTTCTCCTCTGAACCGTTTCTCTCCTGAGCCACTAATACGACTACGTCTCTCATTAGCTTTGCTAAAAGGTTTCATTAAACATTTTCTCTCTTCCTCGCAGAAACGAAATTCACTCTGCTTCGGGTTACAAGTTCAACTCTTCACCCATTCTCCTCAGAAAAACCAGTGCGCTAATCTTCTGGGAAAAGATTATCATTGTGGATGTATCTGCACGTCACATCTGTACATTTATTCCCTGTGTTTCCGTGTGTGAGGGCTGGCATTTGCCTATCAGCGTGAATGTGCCATGGCTGAACTTCTCTCAGCAGGTCATGTGGGTGGGACATGACCAGGATCCCTGATCCCTGCTTGGATTAGTCATCTTATATGTCACTGTCTACTGTGGATGGAAGGACTAGTTTAGGTAAATGTAGTTAAATCACCTGTTATATTGAGATTCAGACTTTCCTTCATTTTTGTGTTTCAAATTGATGAGCAAATTGTTGCCCAGGAAGTCATAATATTTCCATTTTAGAGACATTCATCTTTTTATTGTAATAAGCAGGTCACAGTGATATGCTTGGAATGGACTGATCAATAACATCTTTAAGAATAAGGCACATCATCTCAGTTATTTCCTGGGAAGAGGTAAAATATAATTTTATTTTACATTATAGGCAATAACACAATCATGAAAACACTGACATTAATGATAAAAAAGAAAATGCTTTGTTGTTGTCAATTTGTTCAAATAAAAAAATATATCTTATTTTAATGAAGAGGAAAAGGTAGAAAGATTAATTTAGTCAGGATTATTGACCTGCTTAAAGTTGCATCATTAGATCTCATCTTTATGCAACGCTGCTTACAGATTTCTACTTGTGCTGTTACGTCTCAAATCTTCGAATAGTTTTTTCTTGAATCAGTGAAAGATCTTTGTAAGTAACTTTTTAATGATTTGATTTATTAATGGAAACTGAACACATCTTTGTTGATTTACTACATTTGTTGTAAAACTGAATTCAAATTCCTTTGCCACATGCACTTCTTCCTGCTAGCAGATTTGTATAACCTGGCAACATAAAGTAGGCTGGAAGACTTTAAAAAACTTCAAAAAGGGAATTGAAACTCAAACAAATCACAATTAGAGCTATTATTCACAATAGCAATAAAGAAAACGAGGAACAATCAGGAAATTTCCAGCCAATCAAAAATACTGTGAGTGTATGAACAATTTATAAATGAGATTATATTTAAAAGGGGAAAAAAAAAGAACATCTAAAGCACTGCAGGCCTATCTTGCCTTGAAGTCAGTGTTAATGATTTAACAATAAGAGACAGACTGGGCAAAAATGGTTTTAAAGGCAAAAGCAATTGTTGACCAACAAATGCACTACAAACAGTGGAAATGTCTGGAGTGTGTATTCTGCTACATCTGGTTAAAAACTTTCACAAACTTCAGAAAAATTAATAAAATTTTTGCTAAACCCAAACATGGTAGTAGTGTTTTGTTGATATGGAGCCAAGTTACTGTTCCAAGACTTATATGATTTCCCTTCATTGACTGAAGCATGAATTTTACACTCTATTAAAAAACAACAACAAAAAAACACCAGTAAATAAAAAATCTAAATAAAGGTTTTGGTGTGACCTCCCCCCAACTCTCACTGTTTCCAAACTAAAACAATTTTTTCTAGAGTGAGGGAAATCTTCTGCACAGTTAGGTAAGACTCATTGCCTGTCATCACTAATGCTTGATTAGTTATCTTTTCACACAGGCCGCAGTTGATTTGAAAAGGGTTTTTGTTGTTTAATCAGTGAAATCCTAATTTGGAAACATTTATTCACATTTCTTGAGGTTATCTTTGGTATAAAAAAAATAAAAAATAAATTAAAAAAAGTCCAATAATCTGAAAGAGACAAAAGACAAAAACAGACAAAACTGTAAGAGTGACAACACCTTTATGAAGCATTTTATTTAGATGTTAAATCATCACAAAATCAGTTTTTATCAAAGGTAATGATTTAGAAAATAGTTGAACTTTTGTTAGGTTTATTAATGCTGCAACTTGTGTAATATTCCCCGGTAAGTAATGTCATGTTGATGTTGTTTACAAAAATAACATTTATTTAAATTATGCCTAAAAAGCACTTAAATAAAATATAACTGCACCAGTAACATATAATGAACAAACTTTAATAAGATAAATATGTGTAAATTGCACCTGAAACAACCACATATATTTTAATTATTTTTTTATTGTACTGGATGCTTATCTAAATGTTTGCGTAATATGTACCTCATTAGAAATGATTTCTTCAGAATCTTCAGAAACGTCTAATTTGACGTTTTTCTGTTACAGAATGTCCTGCTTCTTTCCTCTAATCTCGTCCTCCACCTGCCTCCATCAGCAATGGTGCCTCCACATGGTTTTCAGTTCATATCATCACTGTGCAGTAATCTCATGTTGATTTCCCCATTACTCCCCTGCCAAGATAATTCCTCAATCCACCTACAGTCGTAAACGTCACTGGACCGCTGATATTTATCTGTGCCACTCAGAGGCTTCAAAGCCGCAGACAATTCCTGGAATGTGTTGCAGGATTGAATGCCTAGGGGTCGAATGTGGCCGCCATAGGAGGAGTGGGCGGGGAGCTTGTGTCGTCACATCACAGAGGAGGAGAGGTATAAAGTTCAGACAGCAGCAGTAAGACAAGCAGATCAGCAGCTGCAGCAACAAGTGAGCAGACAGTAGTTTCTCTCTGCAGAGGCTCATCCACACCGCATCAGCCATGCCTACTCACAGCAACCTTCTCCTTCTGGTCACTCTTTGGGCCTCGGTTCAAGACGGTAAGTTTTCTTCTTCTTCTTATATCTTACATTCAAAAATGGTTTCATTTGGCAAATATTTCAATCCAGTTTTGGTATAAATTTTACATCGTAGTCCTGCTCACAGTATAGACGTGTTGATGTTCATTTGCAGCTGCTCTTTTGGTTTTCCAAAAAACATTTTTCCCAAGCCACATTTTTTTAGAGCAAGCTTAATTGAAAAAGAAAAAAAATTAAAACATGTATTTTTGGTATACTAACAATACTGCTAAAAAGCAACAATCAAACTTTAAAGCACTCACAAAACATTGCGATATCATGGTGCAGCATTTTGTTTCATTTCTGCAAACTCATCTTCCCTCCACCGCACCTTCAACAGTAAAATTTTTATAGATCAAAATATGAGAAATGTTGTCTCAAAACATGACTTTTAAATAACAATAACGTCTTAAAGAATCTGAAACACATGCCACAGAATCAAAAACCAAAATAACACCTTAACAGGTTTCTGATTTTAAATGTTTACATGTTCAGTTTCAGCTCTTTTCTACTTTTTATGAAATTCATGGTTTTTAATCTGATTTTTGTTTACATTTTTTTAGTTCCCAATGCCTTTTTAAAATTAAGTAGCAGAAATGTTAATATTCTTTTTCATAATGTGGTTCACTGCAATATTTAGAGAAGGAAAGAAAGAAAAGCTCTAATTTAAGTTACTTTGTGAAAAATAATAATAAAAAAAATGATTCCAAATGTCTCATCCATTAAACGCTTATGGTAAAATAGCTCAAAACATAATGCAATAAAACTACCCTATAGTGAAATGTGAATTATCTTTTAGTTGTGTTTGCTCAGCCCCTCTGGTTTCGTCTGAAATTTTCAGGTTTGGGTCTCCCAGTTGTGAAACAGGCAGAACCAGAAGCCGTCGATGGCGTGCGGACTCACCGGGTGAGGACCAAGCGCTGCTCCTGCAGCGAGCTGCTGGACACTGAGTGCCACTACTTCTGTCACCTGGACATCATCTGGGTCAACACACCCAGGTGGGCTACAGAGGACACATTCAATAGATACAGCAGGGGGTTTTTTTTATCTAGACTTCCAAAGACTCACAACAATGCCTGAACTACCGGTACTTGGATTAAATACCAAAACAGTCTAGTGCTTCCAACTCTGAGCCTGGAAACCTCTGACTGACCCTCCTATCATTATTGCTGTACCATTAAAGAAGGCAGCTGCAAAATAACAGAGAACAAAGTCTGCAGAATGTTTATGTGACTGAGGTTGTCTTTCAATCCGCAGTAAGACAACGGTTTATGGCCTAGGCGGAGGTTTGCTGCGACGCAAAAGGTCCGCCGGGCGCTGCACCTGTGACCGGCTCAACGACAAGACCTGCACCCATTTCTGCCATTTCCGGTGAGTCGGTTCTCCAAGCATTCATCAGCTAGAAGGAAACAGACTGCACATGTAGTTAGCAGAAAGGAGGACAGGGAGTGGTAAGGTGCAAACAGAAGCTTGTTCTATATTTAGCCAAAAGTGCCTCACACTTTCTACATGTCTACAGGTGTGAGCATCAAAACAGTCCCGCTTAGGCCTGAAGCGGGACGCAAAGTCTGCAAAAGGTTGATTTGGATTTGCCCTGAAGAAGCACGTGTGTGGGAGGCTCTGAAACCTTTAGTCACATTCCCCAGAAATGACTGTACTGTACTGTACGCACCTTGAAACCAAGGAGACAGCGAGCAGAGTCATGCAGGGCCTTGCAAAGGTTTTACCATCATTTAAATATTTACCGATTTTTTTTTTTTTTCATGTTGCAGCCACAAACTTCAGTGTGCTTTATTGGGATCTTTCACGATAGACAGGCACAAGGTAGAAAACGATGCAACATGTTTATGAACGCCTTGAAGGGTGGCAGGAATCCACGAGTTGCTGAAAATGAAGATATCATTTTCTTGCTGCAAAGCGATTCCCCTGGCTGACTTTCAAGCCTTTTACAGTTTTTCTTTCAAGCTTCCTTTGTATTTACCTCCATCAATCATCAAATCGGCTCTGACCAGCTTCCCTGTCTTGGCTGAAGACAAGAATCTCTATATAAAGATTTATGGAATCTGGAGCGAGTCGTTGTCCAGGCAACAGATTCTTCCACCTGAGCCGTGGATTTCTGCAGCTCCTTCAGAGTCAATAGGGAGTTCTTGACTGCTTCTAGTATCTGCTTAAGTGATGCTAGCTTGGTCACACAACATGCAAAAAGTTCAATGTGTGTGATGACTTTGCCTGGCAAAGTCTTACTGTTTCTGCCTAACTGTTTCCAGCTAGACACTGTTTCCGGTGTAGATGAATTTTGATACGTTGATATTTTAAACCTCAGAAATGGCGCTGTTTTGACTGGATGACCTGTAAAGATGGGAGAATTGCAATTTGTATTTGGCTGACATTTCTGTTTCCTTGTCTGCAGTAATGAGATCCAGTTTGTGAAGAAGCCTCAACTTGACATGCTCCACATCTTGAGGTGAGATGGAGAAACTATCGATAAAAAAAACGAAGAAGTGTCATCTTTCTTTTTTCCTGGACTGATCACTGTTTGACTCTCTGACCTCTTCTCTCTTTCAGAACGGCAGCCAGTAACTCAAAGCGGGAAGTAGACACAGGGCGCACAGGCGGACAGCAGTCGTCCCAAGCTAAGAGGGAGAACGTGTGATGAACGGGGAAGCTGCAGAAGCAGCAAGAAAGAAAGGAAGAAGGAGCAGAAGGCGAGCACCTGAACAAAGTCCACTCCTCCAGCAGAGAGGTCGCTAAGGGATGTGTTCGATCCGGGAAAGCCACATGTTATTCTGTTTGTTCCTGCAAATCGAAAGCTGGAAGTACATGCCCGAGGTCTACAGGTACGCGTTGGAAACAGAAGTGGAGGATCAGGAGAGGTGGAGATGCAACCGGGTTATTTTTAACTCTGGATGAGAGTCTATGGGAGCTGAAGCGACTGAGTCACAGGCCCTAAGAAAGAGAACCCAAGTGCAAATACAAGCACAGAAATATGGGACATGCATGTTTTTTTTGTTTTTTTTTTTACTTCAATATAACCAATTTATTGTATATAACTTCAAGATTATATACATAAAATTTGTTAAATCGGATGAATAAACTGATTGATTGACTGAATACAATGTTAGTTATGAATTAACCTTTATCATATGACTGATTGCTTAAAGGAATTGATTCTTGTTTGTTTTGGTAAATCATATCTATTATATCTGTAAAGCATAATTAAAAAATCAATATATGCAAGGTTAGACACACACAAAAAAAATACAATTTTGTTTTATATGCCAAAGTAAATACAGTCACTCATGAGAGGAGAAATTCAAAGGAACACAAAATCCTATTAGAGGAACATGTGTGATTCAATTGTGTGTCAAGCAAACACTTTTCTGGGTTCAAAAGGAGACCTAGCATGGGTGAATGGCTCAGGAATTTACCGCTTCACATCAGTAATGAGTTTACCTGCTATTCAGAGGAGGCAAGGGCCGTGTTATCACAGGGATCTGTGGAAAGAATGCTGCGATTTATAAGTCAGGGAAGCACAGAAATACCCTGTCACCCTGCGTTTTTCTTTGATTGCTTGCCACTGCACACAGTGCCAGTGCACCTGAATATGCAAGCGAGGCCGACGGAGGTCGGCTCAAAACAAAAACAGCCGTCATGAACCGAGGCAGTTTTTTTCTGACTGATCAGGCAGCGAAGACAAACAACAGCAGCTGACTGTTAAAGTGCATCTATTTTTAAGAAGGAGGTTGCCTTTGCTTGACTGCATTTCAGGTCATTCTTTACATACTTGGGCTCTTTTTTGTAGAGACCCCCTGCAGCCATGTTTCCCTGACAGGCCTGAACAAAGCCACAGGCTGGCTGCTTTCAACACACAAAACAATTAGAGTGTTCGCACGCAGACTGTGCTTTGCAGTGCTTTATGCGGCCATGACAATGCTCTGCATCACTGGTTCGTCATCCTGAGACTACGGCTTTGAGGGAAATCTCTCTATGGTAACTGGTAGGTTCAAGGTGTTTGTTGTGGATTTCTTTTCTTTCTTTTTTTCTCAGTTGCCAAGAGCCAGTTATATTGATAACACTATCAGAAGAAGCGATTGTGTTGTAAAATGTGTTATGAGGTTGAAGAAGATATGTATATCTTAAAAATGTAATTATTATCCAAAGTGACGAAACACGAGCGCCGCGTTTCGCCTCAGGAGCCAAACTCTGTCCATGGTGCTGGCACAGAAAAGCCATTTAAAGTTAGAGGAACAGGTGGGAGCTGTCTAACGCTTCAGCTGCTTCTGCTGACACTGCCTGGGGGCTTTCATAACACTAATGAATTAAATAAGAAAAGACAGTCACATCAGTCAATGCAGGATTTTTCTATGCTTCTGAAGTGTTCACATGAAGATATAACTGGATTATTTGGGTTACAAGGATATTGACACGATTGCTTCTTTTTAGCTAGGAATTGTAGTGGAGTGTATTTGGAAAACGCTTTTTATCCTCATTTAGATGAAGTCTGTTTCTGTTTGGGTGTTGTTCACTCTCATGTGTTCCCTCTCGTAAAACAGCCTCCTGTTTGCATCGAAAGATTTACCTTGTATATGAACTCATTTAAAAAGTCTTTAGGAATATTTTGAATTATTTGAAAGCACAAATGTATCTGCCTATGCAAAAACAAAACATTTGCATCACCTTGTCAGAGTATTTGTTGAAGTATGTTTTAATATTAGAGTTAGGGTAAGGTTAGGGTTAGGGTTAAGAGTCTTTAAGTTAAAGTTAAAGACTCTTCAACTTTAACTATTATTAAAGTTGAAGAGTCTTGTTAAAGTATTGTTGCTCATTAATTTTTGCTATCTTTAAAACATTTGTCATAGGTCAAGGATAAAGTTGTAGGAACGTTGCACCCCCACAAAGGAAGAAAGTGTTTTTGAAAGAAATCCATAATATGACCTTTTTTAAAGTTTGCTATATGCTGTACGGAAGACACACGTGGCACAAAATGCTCTGGCATAGAAATTATTACCGTACATCACCTTGAACACCAACCTCATAACACAACATATTAGTGGCACCATCATGCAGTGGGAATGAGTTTCTTTGGCAGGGATCAGAAAGCTGGTCAGAGTTTACAGGAAGTAAATACAAGGCAGTCCTGGAAGGAAACTTGTTGGACATTGCAAAAGACTTGAGGTTTAGATTTCTTCTAAAAAATGGGTCAAATCTTGTATTAATCTAAGGAAATAAAACTGATCTGTTTGGACTCTTTCAATAATCAATCTGAAAGGGACAATTCCTTTTGTTGGTCAGGAAGCTCTGATTGCATACTTTACAAAATATGCTGGTCTTAGAAAACATAGCAGAAATAATCAAACATAGTCGAAGGAGCATCACTGGTGGAATAAAAAAGTACTGTTATCATTAAGGTCTTGCGCAAAGGGTTTTAGAGTGTGCAAGCATGTGTTAAAATCCTTATCACTGCACCAATTAACAATTAAAATATTGCGATAGCCATGTTTGTATATTGTTTCAAATGAGTGACTTGATTTGTTTTGATTTGTAGTTTTATTGCTGAAACAACTTAATAGTTAATGTTGAATGGATGAGATTGTACAAAGCTTAACATAGTTAATAGCAACACTGGTCCTAAAATGCTGCACATTATATTTCAGTATTAACATCAGATTGTTACTCTGAGATCTTGTCCCTGTGGCGGAGCAAGGGAAATTTTTGTTCATCGATTTATGTTTCTCTTATCTGTTTTACTTTGAGATACCAGAGTTCACAAAGTCAGCTGATAAAGGTTTATAGATAAACAGTGAATAGGATCCTAATTCAGATATTGCAGATTACATGAATTTCTGCATATTCTATCAACTGTTTACAGCAACGTCGTGTTTAAGATTAGAATCAGTGGCGGGGTTGTTATATACTGTAATACAAATAAATACAGTCATGTAGACTATCGTTGTAAAAATGCTTTCTTTAAGACATTAACAACTAAATTAACATAAACTAAACATCCAAAATAAAACTGAAGTCACTCAGGCCAAAAACCCTTTTTCAGTTTTTCACACTTACAAGAAGGCACTGCACCATAAATGTTTCTGATTGTCTGTAACACAGCAGAGATGTCAGAGTGTTGTGCATTTCATCCCAGCTTTTGTATCAAATTCATTAGATTTGACCTTTTAGACACAAAAATTTCTTCAGATCACTTCTAAATACTCCTTCTGGGGCCTGTTAAATTTCATCATAGTAAAATATCAACCTGCATAGATAGAGGTCCAGACTTTTTCTGAAGACCTCAATGTGTTGTGGTAGAAAGCAGCCTGTCTAAATACCTGTCAGTATATAAAAACGTTCATCCACAGTGAAAGATCTTGTTTTGCTAATTTAGAAATTCAGAACACTAAAATAATCCATTCTAGTCCGTTCTGATAAAATTACTCATAACTTTAAGCATTGATTGTGCTAAACTCTGAATTGCAACCCTTATCCACAAATAATTGACCCTAAATTGCTTCTAATTAACTATTTTAAAAATATAGAGAAGTCAAATTTTGTCTTTAAATTTTGAGACAAATATTATTGAAGGGAAGAATAAAAACTTCTCATTGAGACTAAATTTTGATAGATTGCAAAACTGATTATGAAACATAATAATTTCTGTACACTAACACAGGAATTAGTATACCTGAATTATCCTTTTAACATGCTCACTTTATTTAGGTCACAGTGTATCAGTACACTTGAACGATGTATACTGTTTTATAGTTCTTGCTTTAAAAGCGTTAAGCTGCAGGAACAGCCGAAGAAGAAGATTATTGCCAAAAGAAATGAAAGAAACTCAAGAGGTTTGGGAAGGATATTGGTAGATAAGAGCAGACAGGAAACTTTGACCAGAAACTGAGAGAAAGCCAGGAGTATACATTTACATTGGTTTGGTGACAGTGATTGCCTGTATAAGCTGGATGGTAGATGGTAAATGGCTTATACACATTCACAGGCTACAGACGTAGGTCGAGAGGTCCGGCAACCCACCGTCTGTGGGCCGGACTCCTACCACCGTCCCCACTGCTGAATACATCGGTAGTTTGGAAGTGGGAAAGCTGAGCAAAACTCAGAGCAGGAATTTCTGCACAGAAATGGACAAAAGCACTCAGCACTGGGAAACCAAACAAACTAGGCAATGCTGTGATAAAACACGACTTTTTCTGTTTTACTTATTAACACAGAAAAAGTCACAGTTAAAGAAGGAAATGAAAATGAAATTGTACATTAACACAAGTAGTCAGTTATTACTACTGCTTTGTCAGTAACCTTGTCTACTCATTTCCAGCTTGGTATAATTTCAATATTTACTTCCAGTTATGCTTTGAAATAGATCTTTATCATTCCCAACACCTTGGAGAAAGATAAGCTTCCAAAATATCAGGTTTATCCACCAGGTTGATGGATTTCTATTCTATGAAAATTTGCACCCAGATTGTGACAGCTCGGGTAATGATCAGTCTGGAAACCCATAAACAGAAATTGGGTGAGATTTAATCTAATGGAATTTGATAACAAACCTATTAAGTAGTTGCTCCACCCATGGCAACAACAGCTGCCATCATCTTTTGCGTTAGACTTTGGTCTACTCTTTGCAACATCGTTTTAATTCAACAACGTTCAAGGGTTTTTAAATAGGAACGACCTGTTTGAGGTCATGCCTCAGCACCTCAGTCACCTTTGACCTGGCCTCATGAAAACAAACATTTGCACCCTATCACATTGGATTCAATTGATGGCATACTGTACAATAACGAACATAAATGCAGCACGAAATATAAAGAATATCTGCATCTAAAAGTCACTTCTTAAAGAAACAGTAATAAAACTATCTAGCACAACAATCTATTTGGGAACCACCTTATTGATGTTAAAGTAATATTTTCAACTTCAGCTTAGTTTAAATAATTATTCTTGGATTTAAAAAATAGCTATAAACAGACTGTATCTTTGAGACAGGCTGGTAATGGATTTGTATCTGATTTAAGATTGGTTTCTTTGAGTTGTTTCATCCTCTGGTTTAGTTTAATGATTCATAAGGTCAGATTTAAATGACGTAACAAAAAAAGTTACATTTCCTTGAAAACAATCAGGAAATGGACCGAAAATAAGTGTAAAGACAGCAAATGTGCAACCAAAACACAAATAAAAACTGATGAAGACCTTTTCAAAAGATTACAGGAAAACATAATTAAAAGTAATCTGCATCTACAGGCAACTTATGAACTAACCTGCAACTTATCCTAACCCTCAAACACTGCATGGAAATAAACTGCTAAACCAAAAGGCATTCAATTATTCTACTGTTTAATGTTTAATGTCAAACATTCACAATGGTCACAAAGGAGAAATTGATTTTACTAGTTTAGGTTTTTCCCGTGGGTTCAAATGCTCCCGTGTGCTGGAGGTTTTCTTGGCTTCAGATAATCATGAATACATCCTTTGTGCAGATCCACACAGATGTAATTTTTCAACCTGTCTCTGTATTTGTAGATGTAAACTGTTTTAAAGATAATCAACAGGAAAAGTGACTGATATAAATCCATCGAGTTGGAAAAAGAACTATGCCAATACGGTGGTTGACCAGTAGAGGGCGTTTGGCTACCATAGTCTGAGATTGAACAATTATTATTAGCAAAATGCTGTTGGACTGATTTACAGCTGTGGTTAGTTAACAAAAGGTTAAATGAATAACTTAGATTAACTCTTGGTTAAGACATGACAGCTTAAATTAATATTTACAACCCCTGTCTGTATTTCTCTAGACAAATTCGTATTTTTGTATTGTAAGTTAACATTTATTGAGGCAGCAGGTGTGCCACAATCTCAAACTTTTAATCTTAACTAGTTCTGACTTATAACGCAGATGCAGAGTAGTCGTCCATTAAAGACTTCCTGGAAGACTAACAGCAGTCATCATCTTCCCTGCTGCATCGCTGAAAACAAGTTTTACAGCCTTCGCTTGTAATAATACAAAAAATTATATTATTTCTTGTATAATTCAGTTTATCTGAAAGTCCATTAAACAGTAATCAAGATAAGATCATGCTAAGTGCAGAGAAGAGTAAGAATGTTCTGCAGGTGGTTAGAGAACAGCCTCAATCTGACTGCAAGAGAAATGTCATGAGAAGAAAGAGGATGAGGATGATGCAAACAAATGGAAACGAGAAAAGCTCATGATGACTTCATCAATAACAACTAACCAATCAAGGGAAGATCTTTATTATGCAGTATTGAGAACCTAGAATGCAGGAATGTTGTACACAGACAGTAAAAAAAAATCTAAAAAGGCTGATTGTAGATTAATTTTTTATTGCAGAAACCTTAAGAAACCTTACACTGAAAAGTGAATAAAAAGACAATTGAGCTAAACAAATTTGCAGGGGAAGGAAAAGACCATGTTAAAACAAAATAGTTTTTAACAAATTCACTGGGTTGGAAGCAAACCCTTTAAAATAAATATGATTTTGTTGAAAACTGTTGAATAAATGGGTTCATATTAAGGATGTGACTATTTTTGTTTGTTTGATTGTTTGTTTTTGTCTTTTGTTTTCACAATTCTTAGACATTATTGCCCTGTGAAATTAGATGGCTTTATTTAAGTATTTTATTATGTTAATAACTTATTATATGACTACGGTACATATTGATAAATAACTATCAATGACTATCATAAAACGTACATAAATTTAAGAAATTAAATGCAAACAAGTTAAACTTAACTGTTCTCCCTGTTACAGTAAAATGCTTGGATAAGCCTTTTTTTTTTTTTTTTTTGCTTATCCTTCTTACAGATTGTCAATGACGATGTGCAGGACCGTAATTACGTATCCTGTCTGCCCTGTGAGTTTGCAGGTCATAACATTTATCACTTTGAGTGTGTGCGTGACGGGTTTATATACGAGTTGCACTTTTCGAAATCACAGGCGCAAATTAACTTTTTTTTAAGTACGTTTTAATTTGTAGAATCTGCATTCGTTATCTGCGCATCTGAGACCGAGGAGTTTGAAGGACGGTTTCAAAAGCAGAAGCAGTCAAATAACGGAGTTCATTGTGGGGAAAACAGGAGAGGAGCCAGTAAACATTCTTCCTCCCCACACGATGAGCTGGGTATAACGGTATGCTCCCCCACCCCCTCGGCCCCGACTTCCCCCCGGATCAATGCACTGCAATGCCTGGTGGGTACTGAAGTCCTCCCAGCACAAAGTGGGGGTCGCGTTTGCACTGCGGCCCGATCAGCTGCAGGTTCCACGGAAAACTACCAGTACCGAGATGCCCGAGCAGGGATGGTTTCCGGGAAGAGCCTGAAATGTTTGGACCGGCTGTTGGAAGAAGAGACGGGGGGAACGGGAAGGGGTGGGGGGAGAAAGTGTGAGGTAAATGACCGAAGTGCTATTTTTAAATCCGCTGTAACTATTTTCAGAGAGGAGGAGAGAGAGGGAGCCTGGAGGGTCATGAATGGACCCCGGAGGAGCAAACATGCCGGGTGAGTTTGGTTTTCTCCGCAGACAATGACCTCCTGCAAGTTGCGATGCTCCAAGTTGGCCGATAGGCAGCAAGAGTGGGGCTCGCGTCTGCAATGCGATGCTGCAGATGATCCTGGGTGCCAGAGAACAACCGGTGTTTTCTGTCGTTCATTGTCACTGGTGCGCCGCTGAAGCGCAACAAAGGGATGCGTGTGTGTGATCTGCAGGATGGTGGCGGGTGTGTGTCGATACATGCAGCCTCGGGGACTTTGTTTGTGGCACTCATCATTTTTAAAATGCATAGGCCTCGCATGTGAAGCAGTGCAGGGAAAGAGTGCTCTGTTTCCCAGCTCTGATTGTTGGCTGCGTTGACATGCGTCGTGCAGATTCTGGTTTAAAAGGCGGTTGTTTGTGAATAAGAGGATGCGTTAAACAAGTTGGTATCATGTTTTTTAACTAAACGCCCGCTTTTGTTTTAATGTATTTTACCGGAAGTTGATGTATTGTTCGTACTGGCTGACTTCACCGCAGTGTTCAGTCGAGTCCAGTTCCAGCTTCGAGCTGCGCCTTTCTACCAGTCCTACGCTGCCTGTGTGCGCCTCGACGCAGCGTTTTACGGCCACGGAGACAATGGTGTATTCAAGTACACCTCGTTCACTAAGCTATTCATAGGAAAGTAACAACACTGCCCAACTTCTATAACTGCAATATTTCTCCACGGTGTTCGTGAACACTTTAAGTTACACTGTTAAACATTTTTCGTCATTTTAATGTTTTAATTGGACAAAAAACGAACGCTGTCTCATGTTTATTTGATTTGATTTTTTGTAATAGTGTCTTGAAATGAACCATACAGGGCTATGAACAGCAACATCTCAAGTTAACACAAAAACAGACTGCTAATGAGCACTACATGTAAATCTAATTAAATTAGCATTTTATTGAAAAGGTTTATTCATTTCAGTAATTCAGTTTGAGGAGTGAATCTTTTAAAGTCAGAGCGTCAAATGAACCCAAACAGTGTCACACAGTGACCTTTTCCAGTCCCTGGAAAACGTAAAGACAAGAGACATAGACTAAAGTCACTCAAATAGATTCTACTGAGAATATAGCAAAAGTAAAGCAAAACAAAGTTTACGACAATAATACCATCTTACATATAAAGTACCTTCAAACTGTCACTCATAATATCCATCTATCATGAAGTGTTTCATAAGACTTTGATGACATTTGATTTCTGAATTTATTTATTTATTAATGTTTGGTAAACATTGCCCAGTGTACGAGCTGTTCCTGAACGAACCACAGAGTTAAACCGCGCCCGTAAAACGCTGTGTAGAAGCGCCGCTAATTGGGGAAACTCATTATGACGAGGGAACACAATTCGATACAACACCTGTCTGTTTTACCTCTGAGCTGCAGCTTCGGTCCACCGGCGCAGGATCACAGAGCATCCACACACACACACACACACACACACACACACACACACACACACACACACCCACACCCACACACACACACACACACACACACACACACACACACACACACACACACACACACGGCTCCGGGAGTCACTGCCGCTGGATCTGATGCCTTTCACGCGTTACACCGACTCCGTATCTGAGGTAATTTGCTGCGTGGCTCTGGAGATGGAAATGGTTCTATATGGAGATTGAAAAAGGGCCACAAAGGATGTAGATTTCTGGGGTAAAGATTTTTTTTTAAAGAAAAAAAATATGCATTTGGTTCTGTGTCTAAATTATGCTTCTTTTACTGATATTGAAGTGTTCTTAAAGGATTGCATCCTGTTAAAAAGCTCGTCGATGATGGACCAGAATTGCATACCTTTATCAAGGGCGTTAATAGAAATTGCTCAGAATTTCACTGTCAATTATTCGAATCACATTTCCAATTCACAAGGGATAAATTCCTCCGAGAAAGCAAAGCCACCGTGTCACTATTGGCACTTGTGCGTTTGTGTGCGTTCATTTCTGGGTGAAACAGGTAGTTCGGTGACATGTGAGACCTCTGTGATCCAGGTCTCCTGTGTAGCAGCAGCAGCAGCAGCAGCATGCATGCATTTCCTCCTCTTTCCTCTACCTACAGCCTAATAGCTCTCCAACTTAATTTGCTCTCCCAAGAAAAATAAAAAGCTGCCTTGTGATGCAGCTCTTCCCACTTCCCATTGAAAGTCCTCTCTTTAATGGGCCATTAAGAGCCAACCACGATGGTTAAGCTGTCAGCTGGGTTTGATTGATTCTGTCAGACCGCAGATGAGGCTGATGGTGCTGGAGACTCCTCCAGAAGCTCTCAGCTAAATGTCTCCAGTCCACCCCCACTCCTGCTCTCTTTCTTCCAGAGAGCTGTCACTGGGCAGGGAATGGGAACGGACTGCAAAGTACAGTACGCGTATAAATAGTTGGGTTTTATTGCACAATTTGCTCAGCAATGGGCACACGTGTCATGTTCTCTGATTCACTTTGCACAAAAAATGGCACAGAAAGGAGCAGGATTTGAAAATACATGAGTGGGAAAAAAATACTTTGTTGTTGTTTTTTGCGTGTTTTTTAATGTGATATCTTCAAAAATGTTCAAAATTTGAATCACATCAATGACATAATGAAAAATATTTGCTATTCGACAGCGAACTACGTACAGTACCTTTTCTCTTCTTTTATGGAAAGTCCCATTTAAGAAAAAGTTCATTTGTTGTGTTCTAAAACTGAAAAATAGTAATAAAATTAACCATAAAAGAAAATAATAGTTGGTATGTACTAATCACACTTGAATCGTTTTGCGCCTGTAGGTAAATTAGCGCAAAAGTGGTTGTTTGTATTGTAAAGCTTTCTGACCTTTGACCTAACCTTCCTAACCTGACCGTAGTGTGTTTTTATAATCTCAAGTGCAGCAATGTGTTTGTAGATGAAAAGTGGTTAAAAATTTTTGTTTACTGCAATTAATCAATAGAAAAATAAACATTTGTTAGTATCTGACCCTCTTACCAAGGATCATAGCCGATTATTTGAAAACTGACCCATTGCCTTCTGCAGCTGATTGATCGGTGCATCTTAAGCAGCAGGAGTGTCTGTTGTTTCATTTCTGTTTTAAATTAAAACAGTTTGACTGTGTTACACATTTTCTTGAGTGAATGCCACAACACAGTGGTACTTAAATATTGCAACAATCTCACATAAACCCTGGCCCGGTTGAGATGCGTTTCTGCTTCGCCACCCTGCAGCACACCGGTTGGAGGGACACTGAGGAGGAAAAGTTTAGCAAAGGCGAGAAGCGTTTTGGGCTCCTTGTAAAAGTGGGCCACCAGTCCCTGTGGTGAGCAGCGCTTTTCTGGGGCAGGCTCGGTGGTGACGCTCGCCCGGCACGGATTGGGAACAGACGGCCTTGTCCGTCCATTTTGGAGCCAGGTGAGGAAGCTGCTGCTGGATGTATTCATGCATCTCTGACTTGGTGGACTCTTGATGCCGAGCGCTGTCCGGCCTTTAGGAGACCTTTTGCTCACCTTCCTCAGGTAACTCTGACTGTTGTTAAACTAGTTTTGCGTTACTTCTGAGAGGGATTTACATCAGGGAACACATTGAGGTCTTCAAGTTCGAACTTAATGCATGTTTTCATCTTGCTTGGTGTTCTGTTGTTTTTTGTTTTTTTTTCTTATGCCTGAGCCCTGGAGTAAGGAGCAAACTTCTATTTAAAGATGGCATATAACCTAGCCAGCTGCTGCCGTTTCCACTCCCCGCATAATTGAATCAGAACTAGTAAGACTCACCAGTGAGGGTGTGTGCACTGCGCAGAAGATTACACAGTCCAAACCTCTGTGTGGTGTGAAGCGGCTACACTTTCACATACCTGGTTGCTGGAGAGAAAGGAAAAAAGCCAGAATCCCTGCTCAGATCGTCTGCGCCGAAGCTGTAGAGGATGCGAATGCATGTAATGTAAGTTTTTAAAAGCGAGACCCTTCACTCTATTCTGCTGGAGCGCAGTCAGTAATAGCATGGGTAGTGACTGATGATGTTTGGACAAGAGGCTGTCTCATTTATTCTCTCTGTTAGAATAATTAAGCCTTAATTGGGAGCTGGTGTCATTAGCTGGCGATGTCTTCTTCGATCTGTTTGTCCTGGCCTAATAAAGGACTTGCTGTGAATTTAAAAGTCCTCTGAGAAGGAGTTTTGTAAGGAGAAACAGTTTGGATAGTCCCATGACTTTGATATAGAAGTAATCTAGGGTAGTCTGACCGTTCGCCACTCAGAGGGGAAGTAGGCTATCAACATCCCTTTTTCCTCCTGTTTCTGACGGTGCGTGTGGCAGAAAGTGTAAGTGAATCGCTAATATATAATTAGACTGTGACTCGCTTCTTTTTTTTTTTGTCTGTGTTCTGGCTCACATGCAGTGAGCTTGCACCGGTTTTGCTTATTTAATGTATCAAAGGAGAGCGAATTGTTCAGAAAACTTGCCTTGTATTTGTAGTTCTACCCCCTCACTGCCTTTAATCCGCTTTTACTGTCAGACTCCAGGGATATTTTTTGTTCTTGCTGTGAAACATTCACCACTCTCCTCGATTATTTTGAGTCATCCAGTCAAGGCTGTGGCAGGCGATGGGCGGAAGTGTAAAAAAAAAAAAAAAAAGCAATTTTAGCCCACAAAAGCATCTGCCTGTTACCAGCTTCCCTTGTGGTAAAAAAAATAATATTCCCTTTTCATTCTAATACCCAAATCATGCTATTGCATATCTGCCTGGCATTTCAGTGGCATAGAAAAATCCATCCATCCTTCCGTACATACAGCACAGTGTATATGTGGTAATTGCTGCAGGATTGCAGATGCCTATCTTGATCTGACATGGAAAAGCGGCATTATCTCTTACTGCACTGTGCAGATGTGCTGATGAAGGTTCACTCACCTCAGCATGCTGAGTGCTTGTAGCAGCTCCAACTGATGGCAGTCTGGTCAGCTGTCACCTGATAATTATGCTCAATGACCTGCACCAGTTACCGTAATAAAGCTTGACGAAGGTTTTTATAAATTGCTAAATTTCTTAATACCCTATTTCATTGATTTAAAGTTCTTTCAATTATATATGTCAGAAAAAAATGTTTCTGACTGTACAAAGCATTTAGGAACACACTGTGGCACCTCCACCCACATGTGGCTGCACATGCTCCTTATTTTTCTGAAGATAACATGAGAAAGTCATTGTGTAGAAACTAAAGAAAACCTCAAATCACTGTTATTAGGGTAACACTTTTTTGAATTACAATTTGTAAAGTGCAAGTGTTATGTCTGTTTAGCAGCTGACTTATGATAACTACCAAAGCAGAGAGCTCAACTACTTAATAAGCTAACATGAGTTTGTCGTATTTGTGTTAATTTACAAAGAGGAGAATGGTTTTAACAACTATTCTATAATTTTACTTGAGTCTATGTATTGAAATCAAAATAATTATTATTTCCCTTTTTAATGTAATAATGACAGTATTATGTTATTTAGCAGGAAACTCTGCTCTTTTTCTGTCTAACAAAAACAAATACAAAAACCTGTTAATCATCATGTTCAACAAGTTTTTGTAAATGCAGTGAAGCTGTAATATTTTTAGTCCAGGTTATCATGAGAATCCTGTACCTGCCCATATTTAGTTTGCTTATCCTTAATTATAAAAAAGACTCACAACAAAAAGTGAAACACCTGCCTTGACGCATCAAAACACTAAACTCTACACACATCATCCCAATACAAACTAAACGAAAGCATGGCTTCATAGACTTGACAAACATTAACAAATGTTTTTGTTAATTTTCTTCATATATTTAGGAACACGTAAAATGTTTCTCAGACTGGCTGGGTTCATTTTTAAGTTTAAGAAAGTATGGCATGTCAGAGTTTGTGGTTTTGTGGCTTTTCACTCTTAAGGTGAGATTTAAACAACCTTTAAATGTGGTAAAGACCAGATTATTTAAGTGTTAAAACCCCAGCAGAAGTAGAGGTGGTCCCTTCGCTTGCAGTATGTTCTGACTGTATGTTTGAGCTCTACTTCAGCCTGTTTATTAGGTTTATTATAATTGTTTTATGAGTGCATGTGTTTTCAGGACGCAGGCCTATTTGGTTGTTTCCAAGTTCTTCTTCTTTTAATAGGGAAGTCTACCTTTGACCCCGGCAGTAAGTTGACCTTTTAGAGAAATAGAGAATACTGAAATCCAGAGTTGTGATCTTGAGCTTTGGATTATCACAGACAGTCACATTCATTTGGCAGATGCAGCGGTCGTCTGATTGCTCAGACGCTCAACGCGGAGCATTGATTGCTGTAATAGCTTTATCAAATGGCCTCATGTGCTATCAGGCTAGAAGCAGAGTCTAAGGGGACTTTTGTCTCATCTGTGCACCGAAAATAAAACTATCCCACAAGGCAACATGGCTGCAATTTGGTTAGACCAGTAATTTGCTCAAATGTAGGATAATATAGAGCACCATCAGACCCCCAGGAAGAAACTTTACAGTAAACTTCTGCTGCAATGTTGGCAGAGATTCTGAAGGAATTTCATATATTGACTTTGAGGTTTGGATCTGGATCTAATGCATAATATGCATAAATACTTGTGTATGTACTAGTATTTACTAATATACTACATACTGTTAAACCTAGTGTATATACAAGTATATTTGTGTATTATACGATGCAAATGGTATGATTTATAAATACAATACTTCACATTTATTGCCACCCCTTGTGAAACATATTCATATTTTCGCTGTCTCTTAACAAAAACTTAAGAAAAATGCTTTCTAAATTTTATTTCAGTACAGTTACTCAATATGAAAACACTATGAATGGTCAATAAATAAGTATGGTATATATAATTTATTTTTTTGTTTCTAGTGGAACAATCCTTTAACATTTCCATAAAATACACATAATCATTTAGACATATTTTTTTAAAAGTAGATTTATTTTGGAAGATTGAAGTAATCCATGACTTTTTTTTCTTTCTGCTATGTGTGATACATCACCTTTGTCCGTTTCTGAGAACATGTCAGTCAACTAAAGCAGATATCTGTCGACCTTCACAAATAAATGTCTTGGTGTTAAAGCTACTTTGGCCCGTTTCTCTTAGCCACATGTGAAAATTGGATAGACCAGACAACATGGCAGATGAGTAAGGCCGATTTCTTTTAAATTTTTTTATTTATTTACTTATTTTTTCATAAGCCAGGAAATGGTTGGAAAAAGTTTAAGACAATTGGAGCTGTAATAAATGGTTCCCAGGTTAACCAAGTCATAGCACACAGTGAGCAGGAGGCAAAGCAATCTCCAGTTTAATGTGAGATTTTGTGACTGCAGTGAAAAACACATCTTTACCGGAGGTGCCAATAATTGTGGAGGATACAGTATTTTCCATTCCACTTCTCCTTTTATTAGACATGGGAACAAACAGCTGCTGTTCAATTGTTACATCCAGTGTCCATCAATGCTGTTTATTCTATACCATGTTTTAAGTACAACAAAGTGAATTTGACCCTTTTTTAACTCGGCTGAAATTGTTTTATGAAATGGCAGTTCTTGTCCTTTTCCGATGTTTCGCCCCTGTTGCAGCTGTTAAGCAACCGTTTCTGATCCGGTCATCCATCCATACATCGTCTATATGAGCTTATAGGGTTGGAGGACAACTGGTGCCTTGCTCTGGGCAAGAGGAGAGGTAGATCCTGGATGGGTCACCAGTTGAATATTTCATGTGTTAATTTATTATTTAAGAAATTTCAAAAAGTGAATAAAGTAAGCGACTGTCAGAAATTTCGTACCCTTGTCTCAGCCCAACGGTGTCTGTGATTTTACAGTATTTGTATTGACTACTGGTTATAACAATCTACCTGACCAGATAAAACTTTTCATTATCCCTTATTGTCTCAACATAAACAGTAAATATGAGTGATTACAACAGCAAAGGTGAATTGCGATTTTCTATGAAGAAACAAGGAAATCTGTATGAGTCATATTATCCTGATAAAAGTTAAAGACGATGTGAAATTACAGCAGAGAGAGAGAAAGTGATGATGGAAACTCTGTAGAGTCGTCTACCTGGTTATTTCAGGCTGTTTAACAAGGATGTGAGATCTTGACAGTCAGTCTGGTTCCATGTTGTCCACTCTGCAGCCTTCTTTCCCAAAGACAAATTTCATACAAAAGGAGCACTTTTCAAAAGTCTCCTGGTAAACTTAAGGACATAATGGAGTAATTTGTGGCTAACTTCCATCATTATTTCAAATAGGAGTAGAGGAAAATATGTTACTAGCATATTTTATTGGTGATTAGAGCACTTAGCGTTACCAAGTGGAAATAAATCAGTTTCTAGCTTTATTCTCTAGAGAACGTGGACCTTTATCTTAACTCTGAGATTTCCACATAGCTTTAATCATTTTCAAATTCAAAATGTTCCAGGACAGAAAGAGATCGAAAGCTCAGAGTCGTGAATCAGAGCATCTCTGCTGTAATAATTTCAGACGTCCTGAAACATGGTGACTCTAGCAATTTGCTCCTTCGCCGGTTAATGAAAAGTCTACGAAGCAGATCCAAATTGATCGACTCCAGGCAAACAAGGCCTATTGTTACCTGAAACATTCAGAGAAGAACGGACTCATTGTGTAGTTTTTATTATTGTTTTCAGTTATCAGTTTTAGTATGCCTCACAAATATATGGAATGAATCAACATTTATTGTTTTCTACCTGCTTTTCCAGCTCAAAAATCCAAAATGTTCACCTGGTCAACGTTTTCTGTTGTGGATAAGTGACACTCCATGTAAGAGTTGGTCGGAAGTTATAAAGTACCCACTTGGCTGCTAAAAGTGATAAATGACTGAATTACTGTAGTGTAATGTTCTCACTTGTGAATAGTGGAATTAAACCTAAAAACAGAAATGTGAGTGTGAGCCAGAAAACTGCTTTCTCACTGTCATTAGTGTGATGCAACAGAACAGGAGCAGCTTTCTGCTATGGACTGTCTCCTATAATCTGTGTGAACTAAATGTTCCTGCAGACTGAGCTACCGAGGATCGTTCACAAGTTGTGAAATGTGAAATTTTGACATGTTGTTCCATTAAGCTGTTGCTACTATGTCTTTAACACACTTCTATACATTTTTGTGTCTGAAAGATAATACAGTGAAATGATGTGACCATCGCAACACGCCAGCATGGTGTCAAGGAAAGTCTCCCTGCTAGAAAATATTTCCTAAATGCTAATTTTATTGTACATTCAGTTATGATGTGTATGTTTGTTCATATAGAACCTTTTAACTATATAAAAAGTTCTATATATTTTCAAAAACAGCAATCATTTTCAGATGCTTTATTGTTGTATAGTCTTATCTGTCCAGACATTGTTGATACACATGCATTCTTAGTGAAATGAAAAACATTGCAACCAAATCTCCAGTTAGTCTTATGGAGTTAGTTTTGTAGAGAAGACAATCAAATTAAATTGTTGTAAGAAACTGGATAAAATACCAATGCGGCATGCAACGCCTCATAATGCTTACAAGTCTTTACATTTCCTCAAATGTATGGATATTTTTAGTAAAAAATTTATTAATTTATGTCATGTTATAAGCATCTCGAATGAGTATTTTTCTCTTGTATCCCAAACTAGATTATTACTGAGATATACTTCTAACTACCACAGAAAGCTTTAAATTAAAAAAAGGTCTTTGATAGTTATCCTTCCAAACAATTACAAAATTACAATATTTAATACTATCTTGTTAAATTTTGAGTTTTGTCCATGCAACTATAATCACTTCAGGGTTCAAAGAAAGATGAAATTACATGCACCCACGAAATAATCTCACAGTAACAAGCGTGATACAGATTATGGACACATTACGGAATTACAAATGGAAAATAAGCACATCTAGCAAAAATGAACATTTACAAATTTCCACTCTAAATATGTGATCACATTGTTCTATGCTTTTTGTTTTTTGTTCAGTATCCAGAAAGCTTTTTGTGTGATTTATTCATTCTCTTATTTACCTTTAGGGTTCAGATTTGCCTTTGCAGGATCAATTTTCTTTAGATCCTTACTTGGTTATATTTTGATGTCATGACTAACTTTGATCTTTTCTTTCCTTGCAGATGAGTTAGGATGGGTGGAGCTGCCATCATTATCATGTGGGAAAAATGAAAAAAATGCAACGACTCTGCCTTACTTCCCCAGCAGCGCCCATGACCTTCTACAGTGTATGTCCTAACTTGTTTTTACTAACAAAAACCCTTAGATGACCATATATAAAGTTAAATTTGAGACCACTGTCGTATATTTATTTTCCTATACTTAATGTGTTAGGGTAAAATGTCATTGAATGCAGAGATATTTTAATACAAGATAATAAATCGGGGTTGCTGAAAATGTAACTGACTGGAAGCCTCAGCTCACGTCTGAAGTTGTTGCTTATTTTCTGACATTTGTTTTTCAGGAATCGGTGATTGGCGCGCCTCATTCTCTGTAATGGAAAATCGTGGTGAGTATCAACTGGCTGCTTGTGGCCGGTTAAGTGCAGTGGTGATGCGGTGGAGGGAAAAAAAGCTGTGGATCCACAGTGTTTATGGGTTTGTCGTACTTTTCCACACTTTAAGGCTCTTAAAGTTGTGAGGAAGTGTCCCTCTGACTCTGAGTGGCTCACTCAGAGTCAGAGGGACACTTCCTCACAACGTCAGAGCCAGACTGAGGATTGGTTTCTTCTTTATCAGGATATGTCTTTAGGCACTGGAAGTATTTTGGAATAAAATACTTTTTTCATCTGTCTGTTTTAGGCACTTTGCTATTCAAATGGTTTTCGCTGATTCTTCCTTTTCTGGTAACCGTAGCAGCATTGCAGGGAAAGGAAGTGCTTAGCCTGATTATTTGCAGTGGTTGCTTTTAAGTCACACCTTGGTTCCTTTTCGCTAAAAATAACTCACCCTAAAAGGTTTAATGTTGCTAAGTGTGGCTGTGTCCTGTAATGAGCGGCGGTTTTCAGTCAGGATATCCTGTGGTTACATTTCACAATGAAAGTGTTTGTTTTAAATCCAGTGAACCATTTTAGTTTGATAGTTGGGGAAGTAAAGGTGTTTGGAGTCTCACTTAAATGAGCTTTACTCTTGTATATTTAGAGCCATGCATTTAAATGTTTAAATTAACTGCCATGAAAAGTTTTCTTGATGAAGCATTTTGACTTCAATTCATGTTAGTTCTTGTTCTTTAAATTTCTTTCTGATCCTCGGCTTTATGAATATCACATTGTGTTCTGAGCTGCCTTAGCTAAATGAACTTAGCTGTTTCTTTATTAAATTGGATATATTATTAGATTGAATTTCTGTGAAATTACATATTTCACTTTGCAACCTGCTGCATTTCACAAGGAAATGTTTTTTTTTCTGAATGTAAGTGCTCTAAGTTACTGAATCTGGAAAATGTTCAGAGATCCCTCTTTGTGCACTAAATTACAGGCCGTAGGCTTTAGTTTTTTTTGTGCATCTGAAGGTATTATAATGTACATTGATCTTTCATAACATTATGACCACAGTGAAGTGAATAACGCTGATTATCTCTTCATCGTGCTAGACGTAAGTGGGTGGAAAATGTTGTACAGCTGGTAACTATTTAGTTCTAAAATGTGTAAGAAGCCAGAAAGTCTGTACCTATCCCAAGTGATCTAAGCATGAACTGGCGACATCGCCATTGATGCAGATGAGGGGTGAAATCCGGCGATGTGGGCGAATCTTACAGATGAGCTACTGAAGCTGAAATTGCTGAAGAACCTGGCTGTTGCAGCATTATGAGCATTATGAAAGAAGGTGCTCAGGTCTGATGAATCATGTTTTTTTCTTACATCATAGATGGCCATGTGCTTGTGCTTTACCTATCTTGGAAAATACTTGGATATCCTGTGGTTACCAGGTAACCACAGGATTTTGGGAAGGAAAAAAAGGCAGTGTGATGGTAGAAAATGTTCTCCTGGGAAGGCTTCCCAGGAGAAAATGTTCTCCTGGGAAGCCTTCGATCCTTCTGTCCACCTGAATGTTACTTTGACACATAACGCCTACCTAAGCATCGTTGCGGACCGTATACATGATTTTAACAAAACTTTATTTTCAGACAGCTGTTGCCTTCTTAAAGTAGGATAATTAACCTCAAAGCTAAAATTCTACTAGTTTAAATACGGTTACTAGTTTACAGTAATGTTAATTTAGCCTCCAAATTCTCCAGTTCTCAGTCCAATTCAGCATCTTTCAACAAGTTGTTCCATGAATGCCCCACCTTATAGCTTACAGCTAAATAATCTGCTGCTAGCACCTTGATTCCAGATATCGCATTACAGGGGTCATGTGGGTAAGGACTGCTTTGCTGCACAAGTGGGACCAAGACCTTATTAGGCAGGTGATCATGATGTTACACCTTGTTTTATCTCCCTTTTGTGTCGTTATGACAAACGAAATCTTTTCAAGTTGTGCTTTTGCAGAATAGGCCGGTGATGAACTGATGAAGCAGTTCATCACCGGCCTGATTGTGCTCTGATTGTGACGGTTTGGTGACTGCGTGCTCCTACGTCCATCACTTCCTCGCCTTTGTGAAATTGCCTGGCCCAGTCTGTTATCCAGGTCAGGCCAACACCGGGTTCTGGGCTCATTCGGATTGGCTCAGTTCTCCCTGGATGCTGGCCCGGTGTGGAGGGTGTATGTGGGGCACAGGGAGAGAGAAGAGGGGCGCTGCTGAACACATTAGCTCTCAGCTTGAGAAGCGGCTCTGAAACCACAGATCAGTCCAAGCAGAATGACACAGCTCGGTGAACTGGACCCATCTGAGAGGCAGCTGGAGGAGATTTTCTGAACTCAAAACGAATCAAAGCCCTGATTCAGAAAGTCCAACTCCTGCTCCTCATTTTATCTGGTTCATGTTTTCTTCCTTCTTACTTTTTTTTTTTTTTTGCATTTGCCCCAAACCAGAATGCATTTCTTGGCAAATGTGCTTCAGTCATGTTAATTCCCTCAGGCCTGTTAGAAATGTGATAAAAGACTTGGAGAATTGTATTAAATAGTTTCTGGAGGCAGGAGGAGAGCTGAACAGTGCAATAAAGTCACTCTACAAGTTCTGAACAAAAGCAATAATCAGATTCATAAGCATTCATACCCCTGAATTTTTCTTTGCATTTTGTCACATCTAAACCACAAACTTAAATGTGTTTTTATTGGTTTTGGAAAGAAAATTATTTGTGGTTTTAATTTTTTTAAACAAATATAAAGTTGTTAGTTTGATGTGCATTTTTTTTTAATACACATTTCGTTTTCAACCTCACTGAGTCATCATTTTGTATAACTACCTTCTGTTGCAATTACAGCTGCAAACCTTTATGGTTGTTTCTATCAGCTTTGCATATTTAGATTTTTGTTTTAACCATACTTCTTTCCAAAGTACTTTACCCTGCGTCAGATGGGTAGAGCAGCATTTTTTAGGACATTACCACAGATTATCATCTAGATTTGTGTCTGGACTTTTCACCAGGCCATTCTAACAACACATATTATTTGACATAAATCTTTTCACTGCAGCTCCAGCTGCAATTTAGAACCATTTTGCTGTTAAAAAGTAACCTTCAACTTTGTTTTCTTACAGTATTACTCTGTGATTAGCTACATTCATATTCTCCTCAGTCTCCTGACATTTTGCGTGTAGTCCAAATCATTCATTTTGGTATTAATTAGCACCTTCTTCACATGTTTTCTGCATCTTCTGTATGACTTGTTGCAACCTACCAACAATCTCTATCTCTAATGACTTTCGTTCAACCGTGACTTTCCTCTTGTCACTCTTCCATAAAGGTCAGATTTGTGGCGTGCCGATCATGTAGTTGTCCTGCGAGTAGATTGTCCCACCTGAGCTGTGGCTCTTTGCAGCTCCTCCTGAGTTTTCATTGGCTTCTTGGCTGCTTCTCTGCTTGTTCTTGTCCCTTCCAAGTTTGTCAGTGTTGTTGAAGAGCTACTAGTAAATCCTATAGTTCACCAGTTGCACCATTCCTCCATTTTTTTTATGAGCGATTAAGCGGCGCTCTGTGATATATTCAAAGCTTCTGATGTTATTTTGTTACCCAACGGAGCTTTAAACTTCTTCAGAGCTCTTTCCCCTTGGATCCCGTCTCTGCTCCCTGGTCTTCCTGATGCTGTTTGTTCATTAATGTTCTTGAATGAACCTCGGAGGCCTTCACAGAACAGCTGCATTGATGCTTTTGGTTTGAAATGTACAGTGTTGGCCTTATTTAGTCTTATTTAGGCGTATCAGAGAAATGCCTGCCAAATTTTGCTGATGTTTACTTGCAAATTACCTGACTTCCATTCTTTACCTTCAATAAACAGCAATTGTGTTTTTTGTTGCTCTATCTTATAAAATAGCTGTAAAATGCAACAGTGCTCGTTGTTTCTCCATGATAGAAACCCCCCCAGAAATATGGATATTTTGGTAAGACACTGTTTAGATGCATATTGCATGTAAATGCAGATTTGTTGCTTTTTAGGGTGTTTTCAAGTAAGTAGAAAAATAGCATTGTGCCTCAACTATTTCATTCAAATAGATTGTGATCTAAGCTTTGTGGTTTAACTCAAGTATTTCTATGTTGGCTCTGAAGTTTTTGTTTTCCAGTTGTCTTCTGGTTCATTCAAACTTCTTTCCTTGTATATCTACAACAGAATCGAAACAATGCACCGTGTACTATCGGGGTACACATTGGCAAATTAAAAACACAACCTGTCTTTCTCCCAGGAATGGCAGGCATCCTTCAGTGATTGCCGATCTATGCAGTGAGCCAAGCAGGGAGGGTCCTTGAGTGTGGGGGAGAGGGAGTCCAGCTCCTAGAGGGAGGGAAAATCTTAAGGAGTTTGGAAGAAGGAGGGACGGGGGGAAAGGACTGAAGTGAAAGACATAGAGTAAAAGTGGATGAAAGAGACGGTGCTGTTTTTGAAGGAGCAGGAAGGCAGGTGCAGAGGCTGATCTGTCTAGAGTGGCGGCCTCTGTGCTGGGTGCAGAACAGGTAGAGGCCCCTTGGGGGCTGGATCATGGGACAAAGCCTTCGTGTGGAGATCCCAACTCAGGACCCACAACAGCAGAACTCTGGCGGTGAGTTTCTGATGTTACTCTGGCTCTCTTTGTCAAAGTACAGGATTTACTCCCCCTCCTACACACACACACGCAGAGTTTAAATCTGTTCCCTTATTTGATGGTGCTTTCAAAGACTTTAAACATCTTGGGAGAGAAGGGGGTGGAATATTGTGTAATCAACTTTGCATAGCCTGCTCTCTCTGTCTCTCTCTCTCTTACTCTCTCTCTCTGTTCCTATCCTTCACTTTAACCACCACAAGGAATGCTAAATCATGGGATCATGAGCATGAATCTCAGCTGTGTTTTTACACACTCATGCACATGCTGGCCATTTATCTTCCTGTTACAGGGCACAGGAAATTGTTTGCACTGTGACTTTAAAACAGATTTTATTTTCTCTTGTATCATTTTGAATTCAATGCACTTTTCACCTCCTGTCTTATCAAGAGTCCAGTTTGTTTTTCTATGTCTTCGTACTCTGGCATTCCATAAAGCATTAAAACCTGTTGATCCAAAACAGGATTCTGGACCTATTTAAATCCCAGTGTTTTGAAAACTGTAAACTACTTTACTGCTGAGCTTTTGCTCGTATGTTTAACCCTGGTCTACAGACCAATGTCATTCTTAACAGCTGGAAAGCTGGACTGATTCGACTCTGGTTCTGCATAATTGAATAATTAGATCTCTCAAAATTTCTCCTGCTTCTTTGATGTTCAGTATTAATGAATTCACCTATTTGAGGATGTTTTGTTGCGAAACTTATTTGCGGATTTTTTTGTAGAGCATACCTAAAGTATTGAATATAAATTGCACTTGGAAGCTGAAATAAACAGGCCGGCATTTGGAAAGCTCCTAATCCATGTACTCCATTTATTTTCCTTGGCACAGTTTCTACTGTGTTTGAGGTAATAAAATGGGTAGTTGTAAGCATTTTTAGTTGGGGTGGGGGTCAAAAGTGTTTGCTGATTTTAGCTAATTGTGAACCTGAACCCACGTGACTACAGGGGTATTTTAGCGTTTCCAGAATGCTGAATCCAAGCAATACCTGGTTGGCTCAAGGTTTTCAGGGGTCATACACAGAGATGCTTTCTGTATAGCTGCAATAGCAGCCATGAGAGTAATACATGAAGTTATTAACATTTAGGACAGGAAGTAACATTTTTGTAAAAATAACAGGCGATATGGGTTTGAGTGATGATTCTTTGGGTTGGTTTAAATGTTAGTTTTCATATATGTAGGAGTCTGAAAATGTCTAAAATAATTTTTTCTGAACTTAGTAGAACTGCGTTTTCTTATTATGTACCTTTTATCTCACTAATCTTAAAATTAATCTTAAACTGGACTATGTATCTATATTTAGTTTATTTTAATCTTAACAGTAAACTTTTAGATTGTAACTTAAAATACTTCTTTGGGTTAAATTAAGGTAAAGTGGTAAGATAAAATGTTTTTTTTTACCAACTGTATTGTGAATATAACTAATATACTGTTCTCTTATTTGTGTCTTGCTGTTAAGTTGTTTATGAATTTCCACAAGAACCAGTCACCGTGATTATAACCAATGTGCTCAATTAAGAAGATTAAATTTGATAATCTACCCTACCAAGGATAAGAGTTCTCGTAAGGTTGGGGGTATTTCCCAACTGGAGGACTCTGAGTGGATGTGGGTGTCTTATGTAAGCTTTTCATACAGACTCGGTAGAAAGCAGGCTCCTTTAGCCACGCGGTCAGCTGTCCAGGGTAATTCGGCCTCTCGAGGAGATGCTTGACAGAGCATTAGGATGGCATGTCAGAGGAACCGCCCACACATGCTTGGACTCCCACATGTTTTCTGACCAGTCAGCCTCATCTCGTCAGAACCTCTGAATATAGAACCGATTATATTAGATTATATTATCATTCATTAAAGTATATTTTATGTTTCTCTCCTCTTTTTTTCTTGGCTTCACCAGACTTACTGGTAGCTTTCTTCTGCAATCTCTCATGGACTGTGTTGAGTTTAAGGGAAGAGGCTGTCTTTGTTCTCGGAGAGGAAATGGCACTCCACCCTGATTGTGTGACTGCGTTTCCAGTACCCCCCACCGCCACCGCCACCACCACCAATCACGCCTGTGCTTTTTCTCTCTTTGTAGCACTTTTTATCCCGTCTACTACCATTTCCAAACTCACAGGAACAGACAGCTGCAGTTCCAACAAGACTCTGAATCACTTCTCACTGCAACAGAAACAAGTTGAAGTTTGTTTTTCTTTTTGTTTTTTCTGCGAAGGAATCATTTTGTGTGGGTCCAAAGGATAATTTTAGTTTTGCGGCGTTGGATTGACACATTTCAACGAGCATTGTCAGAGATCCTTTTTTCAAACGGAAGCCTGCTGGATGGGCTGAAGCCTCCACAATCGTCATCTGCGCCGCGTGTGCGCAGGCCCGGCACAGTCAGAGCTCTCATCCTGCTCCACTGGCTCAGCTGAGCCTCTGTATCAGAGGCGTTTCTGACAGAACAGTCTGCTCTGTGTGAGAAACACCATCCAAGCTGGATTACAGAGAAACCGTCCTTAGCAGTGCTTAAGTTGGAAGTTATGGCAGCTGCACTGAATCCTCGCATTCTTGTCTCGCCGAGATAAGCGGATTTCCCTGCCCCTGGAACCTGGATCTTCTCTGCTTTAATTTTTCCACAGCAACATGCTCATCTGGATTCTCCTCCTTTTAGATTTGCTTTCTGAGACACACACAGGAAGGCTGGACATCTTGGATTTCTGAATGTTGCCTGCTTCTCCATGGCATGTTGCTTCAGGTCCCGTCACCGTGGAAGCTGGACGCTTAACAGCCCCCTTCCAGGTAGCTTAGGATCCGGTTTTAGAAAGGCTTTCTGGATTTCTACGAGTTGTGACCTACAGATTCTCATTCTGACAGATTCTGCACATTTTGCTGGCTGATGCTTCCAAAGGACAGAAATAGTGGGACTATGTCGTTACTGAATCTAAAAAATAATTAAAAAAAAAATCTAATTTTGCCTGATGACCACTGATCAGATTAAGGGGAAAAAATTGGCTGTTAACCTGTGTTTAGGTTATGTGGTCTCTCTAGAAGGAGTTTGTGCATGTATGGGTGTCTGTGTTTTTCTGTGATGAACAGAGAATCTGTCAGGGAAAATGTTCTACACCATTTACTATTTTATTACACTTACAACTACTTATTGGGTGGAATATACATTTTTTGCTCTTCTATTGAGTAATTCAAATGTAACAAGCTGGTATTAGGTGGTTAACTAGTCCACTGTTTGCTCAGGGGAAATGTATTAGCTTTCATTGCAGCCAGCTGGCCAGCAGAGGCCAGCTACAGGTCCTCCATAGGGACAGGAAACTCTTGGCACTCCTGCCACTTTGTCTGGCACCTTGATAATCAGTGGTTCCTTAAAAAAGCTCTTGTTTCCTTAATGCTAGCTGTTTAGATAGGTTAAAAGGGCCTTAAACTACTTTAATGATTTGAAGAAACATTTCTGAACCCAGAACTTTTTAAAACCTGGTTAATCTTCATAACTGTAACCTTTACTTTAAGCACTGATGAAAAGTGCTGAAGCAGTCGTTCCCTTCAGAAACAACTGAACGGGGTTCAGTCCTGTGTCAGCAGTTGTTCCTCATATCACCGTGTTTCTGAGGATGATACTACAACTCTGAATGAGGACTGGGAGATATTCCTAGACAACCCTGACCCACTGTGTTTGAAATGTAGATTTGCTTGTCAGAAAAGTTTAATGTTGTTATTCCTCTTCTGTGGTTTTTAGTCATTTACTAAATAACTTGCATTAGTATTTGGCAAAAGCGTATTGTTGTGGGAATCAGACTGCAAGGCGCTTCCGACGCCAAGACATCCTGTGTGTGCATCTCGCTGGGAATTTTAAACTCGGCTTTCTTCTCTTTCCAGTGGTAAATATTTTGTCTGCTGAATGCAGCAGCTGCAGCTTTTTACACAAACCTGATGTTCGAAGCTCTCTCTGAGCTCAGCACTCTTTCAATGGAGCTGCCAGTCATGCATCCCAGAATATTTAGCCATTACTGCAGAATGCCATTTGATGGAGTGCTCCCAGCCTCATTGACATCCCATAGTAATCAGCGGTTCCTTAAAAAAGCTCTTGTTTCCTTAATGCTAGCTGTATCGTGTGTGCTTTGACTGGCAGTGTATTCCTGCTGCCTATGGCCGCTTCCAGCATGCGGCCCCTCTTCTGCACTGAGACAGCGAGAGTTGAAGGGCTGATAAAGCACGAGGCTCCATCCAGCTAAGGAATGTGAGCACTTGACAGTGAAAAAGGCTGGCTAAAAGCCAACGCCAGAGTCCTCCTGTGAACGGTAGCTCTGTGGAGGAGTCCTCTAGCTCTCAGCATCACCCTGCCAAAGCACACTCAGTGCCCGAGAAGTAACAGCGAAACATAATACCAGCCATGATGAGGCAGCTTGTTTTTACAAAGGCACTGGAGCTCGGTTCAGATAGGAAACCAGAAACATGACATCCAGCAGTTAGAGGAGCATTGATGACTCGTGTGCGGTAAAGCTTTGAGCTGCTGCTAGCGACGTTAACCAACTCTGATTTCTCATATTTAGGATACAAGACGAACCACACTGAAAATAATCTAGATTTATTTCTCATTTAATATATGAATGAAGGCATCTTCACCCCGCTGTGTGAGAGAGTAGTCAATGTGAAACCAGGTTTTTTTTTATCATTAAAAAGAAAACAGCATTGCAGCATTGAAGTTTTGAACTTAACTTTTAGTTGTTGATGTTGTTGGTTATCATGGCTACCGTTCCAGCTGCTGTCAATGTATGGGGACTATAAGAAGTATAAATAAGTATAAATACTTCTTATAGTGTTTATAAGAAGATTTTGTAAGTTATTTACAAAATAATTAAGAATTGAGGTAGTGGACAGCAGTGAATCAGTAGCTGGTAGCTCATTTTGCTTCTTCACAGCAAGGAATCGCATCAAACTCAAGTTAATGGTGTTCCAGTTTCACGTTCAGAAACCAGTGGAATATTCTGATTTGTATGCTAATGACTAGTTTTAATTATGCACATTTTTGAGAACCACTGTTCCTAGTGATGAAGACCATCACTGTATCTCTGGGATTTCTAAGAGTTTGCCAACATTTTTAAAAGCAACATGTTTTTAAAATGTTGGCATTTTAAAAACATGTTAAAATGCCAACATTTTAACATGTTGGCATTTGTTTGTCCTGAACATGTTTCAGGACAAACGGCTGTTGAAAGATAGAAACGATAAAACAGAGCAACTTTGCTGTTGCTCTGTTTGTAGAGCCTTCCAGTTGTCAGCTGGACATCTCGCTCTCTATCAGCCTGGTTGAACCACAGACATATGGTGCAGAAAATACCGTTTCTTGTTTAGTAGCTTCTTATACCTCTGCTTCCTCTAACTTAAGAAACTCACCGGTATTAAAAATCGCATACTTTGAGTCTTTGACTCTCCACACTGAAGACTCCGTGAATTTGTCTCTATCCTTTGTGATGCATTTATTGATTGGAAATGAACTGAATTTCTGAGTTTCCGACCACCTAGTCTATTTTTCAGTAGACTACGGTCACTTGGACTTCTCTGCGCATCTCTTCTTGTTGATGAAGCTCTGCTCTGACATTCCAGCTCCCCTTCTCTTGTTCTGTGTTGCGGTGTGTCTTAAAATGTAACACTTTTCCCATTTCTTGCTTTCAGATGACGAAACGGAGCAGCACCACAGCACAATGGTGGGAGAGGGGGGCAGCACAGGGGACACTACCCCTCCCCCAAAGCGTAAAGGCAAGTTTTCTACCATTGGCAAGATCTTCAAACCCTGGAAGTGGCGGAAGAAGAAAAGCAGCGAAAAGTTCAAAGAAACATCCGAAGGTTTGTGTCGCTTATTTTGTTTGGACTCCGAGTGGTCTCCACCCGTCCTTTCTTACTGATCATATCGGTTACATTCAACTTTCAACCCAATAAGCGTGTGCGTTTCTCCCTTAATGCTAGCATGTTCTTCAGTTTTCCTGAATTTTTTCCGCAAAAACATCAGGAGATGAAAACTTGCTTTGAATTGTGTCTGTTGACTGCAGAACTGGAGAGAAAGATGTCGACTAGACGTACCCGACAGGAGCTCATAGAGCAGGGCCTGCTGAAGGAAGTCCCAGATAATGGTAAGAAGTCCTCTGTGATTCATTTGATCTCTTTGAACAACAGTATCTGTCTCTGACAGAAGCTGCCCTGAGGCGATCACATCGACACAGACACTACGGTTAGGTCACAAGTACATTGTGGCAGAAACGGCATCCATCAGGTGTCTGAAATGCACTTTAGGACAAGGAAATTTACTCTCTGTTTTTCATAGTAATGTAATATAAGTTTAAAATTGCATGCCACTCTCCAGAGCTCTGGAAAAGTGGAACGGATTGTGGCCTGCAGCAAAATAGCTTCGAGAAGGGTGTGTGTGTGTGTGTGTGTGTGTAAGCTTTCTGCCGGCCCCGCAAGCTCAGAAGCCCATTTATTAAACCTACAGCTGCTTCTGCATCACAACAACAAATACTGAATATCTCTTTAGTGGCTGTTTTTTTTTTTTCCACACTCTTTCTTGCTACTCTCAAATTACTACAGATTAGAAGCATGACATAATACCTGTACTGAGCTATTTATTTGACAAGGAGACATGATAACGTTTCCTAACTTGTTGCCATCAGGGGTTTTACCCTAAAAGTGAAGAGCAGTTCTCCTCTAAGAGGCAACCCATCTCTGTTCTTTGCTACTAAGAACAAAATCCAAACAGCTAACCTTGTCTTTAGTGAGGAAAACATTTCAGGCAACTTCCCTTCTTCAAGATGAAACCACTCACCATATTCAGTTCACAAGGTAAAGATGAGGTTTTAGCATCTGGTTAAATAATATTTAGCTTGCTGCCACATACAATGAGCAGGATGGTAACTGCAGGAAACAGTGTTGCATCATGGTGTCACCAAGTTTCCATAACAACTATGAAATGCTCTCTAGTGCCAACCAGCTGTTTGCAAACATGCAAGATAAAAAAAAAGCCTACTATCAGAAAAATGCAAACAGTTGGAGTTTGCTAAATGTTACCAGGAGTTTAATTTGTAACAGCGTAGTTTGGTCAGAGCTGAACAAAACAGTCACATAGAAAAAAAGACGACGCTGGTGGGGAAACTTGGTGCATTACTGCCTATAGTTATCTAAATCGTTGAGACTTGGACAGCTGTGAAGATCATTGTTCATCTTTTCTCTATGTTACATACTGTCTTTGGTTTGGAAGGTCAGATCCTATTTTTAACCTGTTCCTTGTCTTGTGTTTCACGGCCAACCTTTTCAGATGGAGAGCCGCAAAATGTGAAACAGTCCTACGTTAAAAACGGCCACACACATCCAGTCAGTGGAGGAGGAGGAGTCATCAGCAGTGGGAGGAGCCCAGGTAACCAGGTCAAACTCCCTGGAGAGTCGGACTTTAGGATGCACCCTGGGAGGCTCGCCCAGCCTGAGGACCACAGGGGCCGCTCTCCCTCAGACGGAGACCGCCGCGGAGCTTTGTGCTCCAGGGGCACCGGACTGCATGAGGAGGGGTGGAGAAGCGGGGGCATGGGAGTACATATGCATGGGGACGGTGAATGGAAATCCAACTTGGCCTGGCAGGGACAGATCCACACTCAGAAGGATGAAGGCAGGCGCGGGGGCAGACTTCACCCCGACGATGGGCAGAGAAGGCCGGGACTGCAGAAGGCCCCATCAGAGGACGGCAGGAGGCGGCCAGCAGAAGCAGAGTGGAAGCCGACGCTTCCTCGACATGCCTCTGCAGAGGAGGGAAGGACCCGGAGAGGTAAGGCTCCTCCAACTCTGAACATCTACAGTCAGAACATGAGCTGTTGTCGTGAAAGTCAAAGATAATGCTCACATTTCCCCACCTGACCTTGCTGATATGTTGTTGAAGGCGAATCTTCAGTTCTGTATTTTTTCCCTCCATCTTGCTGTCACTCCTCGGCGCACAATGCTGTCCTCCCAGATATAGACAGCCTCCTGTCGGCTCCCAGGAGGCTTGCTCCAGCTATGCTTCTTATTCAGGAACATGAGAGAACAGATCGTCCTCCCTTCTCTTCTCATTAATCTGTCATGATCACTACAGCCATTGTTGCTCCTAAATGCTCATGCTGTTAGCTCTCCAAAAAGACAAAAACCAACTGATTCCTCCCAAAAACAGGCATGGAAAATAATAACAGTAGTTCTTCTTTTGTTGAAGGACAACAATCAGTAACCATTGTCATTTTGTTACTGATGGAACATTGCTTTTGGATCTGGACTTTGGCTGGGCCATTCTAACACACGAATAGGCTTTGATCTAAATTATTACCCTTTAGCTTTGGCTGTATATTTAGGATGAAGGTCATGCTGGAAGCTAAACCTTTACCCTAGTCTCAAGTCATTGAAGCCTCTAAACGGTTTTCTTCTGGGATTGCCTTGTTTTTGTCTCCATTTGCCATCAGTTTTGACAAGCTTCCCTTAAGAAAAGAAAAGAAAAGATTGTGTATTGACCAGAGCAATGTCCACTCCTTGTTTGCTGCGACCCTTATTTGTTTCAAACTGTAAACTCAATGTATTAGCTTTTCCCAATGGTCATATTTGTTAAGTTAAAAACTGATCGTTGTCCATTTGAGGGACTGAACCTCTGTGGATCTTTCTACCTTGTGGATGTCCAAGTCTTGGAAGGTTTGCAGTTTCACGTGATGGATTAAGTAGCGATTTGCAAAATTTGCCAGGCTTTAGGTTATTTTTTGATATCCTAACTCTCCTGTCGACTGTGTTCCTTGGTCTTCGCGATGCTTTTTGTTCAATAACGTTCTTTAACAAACTTCTGAGCCTTTCTCCAAACAGCTGTATTTATACTGAGATTAAATTACACACAGGTCGACTCCATTCACTAATTAGGTTACTTGTCAAAGCAGGTGACTGCACCAGATTCTATTTAGGAGTATCAGATTAAACGAGGCTGAATGCAGATGAATGTGAGTTTTTTCAGATTATTATTTGTACTATATAAACCGTACGGCTTTGTGCTGCTCTGTCACATGAAGTCTTAGTAAAAGATGCTGATGTTTGCCTTTGTAACAAGTTCAAGAAGTGAAAAGTCTTTTGCATGACACTGTGTAGCACTGATACATGTGGTGTCTCTGGGACTTAAGAGGAAATTGTTAATGATAAACCGATGAAAAAAATTTATAAATAATGTGAAGAACTACAGATAAAGGTGTCGAAATTAAATCTGTTGGATGTGAAAGATTTTTGCACACCTTCATGTGCCTCTTCCAGCCTGTTCTTAAATCTCACCTTGTATTTTCCTTTTCTGTCTCTCTCCGACGACCCTTTCTCTCCCTCTCCTACTCTCTTTCTATCTTTATCACATATCCTGCTTTCTGTCCTCGTTTTCTCTCTCTCTCTGCCTCCACTGTGCTTCATTTCTACTTCCTGCTTTCCTCTGGATGATTTCCTCTTTGGCTCGGTGACGTCGCATTGATAGAGGTTCATCTGTTCATAAACAGCTTTGTACTTTAGAGCTGCGACTTTGAGGAATGGCGTGGGAGCAGCAGTAGCAGCAGAGGGGTGGTCAGAGGGAGGTGGGCTTTTTTTGGCCGTAATTGCAGCTGCCCACACTGTTTACCTTCACAGCTGATCCCAGATAATGCTGTTCTCAAACAAGAGCTGCTACAGACAGTGCTTCGAGTGGTGCAGCGGCAGAGAGTTGCTCGCTCAGTCTCTTAGCTGAAGCATTCAGAGCTTTGCAGTGAGGTCTTTTATAATCTTCTGCTTTTAATAAATTTCCTGCCAGTGGCTCATATAATGGTTCATTTCTGCCTAGGGATGAATTATTGACATAGTAATTGCAACTAGGAATTAATCTTTTTTTAGTTCATTTTATGCCAGTATTATGCCACAAGCTTAACATAACCTAAGTACTATGTTATACAATATAAGAAAAAAACACTAACTGTACACTTGAATTGAATTTAGCTACTTTTAAAATTTCCAAATAAAAGGTTCTAACAGTAATCAAGTGAAATTTCACCATTTAGCTTTATGAGTTGATTTGCACATTGAAAAGGAATTGCATTATATCACATGTACCCATTGGAGGCATTATAATAAAACAATAATAAAGCCTCATCCCAAATGTTTACCCTGATTATTATCCTCCATTTTATTTTGAATTGAATATAATTATCAAAAAGAGGAGTATGGCTTCCAACAGAGTATACCAAAACCAATAAACTAATTAGGATGAAGTTGTTGGGTTTTTGTTTGTTTTAGTAAGATAACTGTTAGCATGTAACAGTGTCGCCTCTTTTCTCTTTTTTTTTTTTAAACTTAAGACTTTCTGCAACCACAGAAGGAGCCCCCTGCTGGACAGATGAAAAAATGCTGGGAGTCAGTGGAGTTATTTATTACTGCTTGAAAAATATATTGTGAATCATCATTAAAAAAACGTCAATATTGACAATGTTGGAATATCTAAATAAAGATTTAATAATGGCTGGTCTTTGCACAAGACTTCACTCAAGATGAGAAATATGGTCACATTTAACAACGCCTGACCTGCCCTATGATGTTTTATGCACAACTGTGAAACAGACTTTAGTTTAAATGAATGAGAAGCTCAGAAGCTGATGTTAGCTTTAGCACTATTTGCATCTTTTGGGCTGTTCTTGCAGTAAAAATTGTTCTTTTTTTGACTGTCACACAGTTCATGTTAATTTTCATTATAAATGCTGCCACACAAACAATTTACAAGTAGCGGATGCTTCTTCAAACCACAGTCCACACTGGCACCTCGAGAACTTTTTTCTTTCTTACTTCTAATTAAGAGCCTCAAAAACATCAAAAATGTGTTGAGATAAAATCACTCAACTCAAAGAATATTGGTTTACATTTGCCTCACCAGTGTAAGCAGAGAGAGATGAGAAGTAGCATGGGGTTTTGATATATCTAAAAAAAAAAACACTCATGTGTAGCTGGTTACTATATACTAAATCAAAAGGAGAAAATCTTGAATTATATTAAAAGGTAAATCTCTGGATAGGTGTGATTACATATTTAATTGATTTCGAAACAAACTTTTGAAGTGAATCATCATGAAGTTGGATAATATCAGAGGTGTGCATATCATAACTCAGGACCTGTTTGTTTGTTATTCTTAAACTCTGTTTTAGTTTGTCACTTGATTTATCTTTATTAAATAAAGCTTCTCTGGTATTCTCTGTTTGTAGAGTCAGACAGCCATTTTGTACCTGAAGTGGAGGCGCTGCAGGACACTCTTCGTGAACCTCTGCCGCCTAAGCAGTCGGTTATGCCTCCCAAGTGGCTGATGAGTTCCACCCCTGAGCCTGGAAACGAGGGCCCACCTCGGACCCCGTCCAACCACCCCGCGACCCTTTACTCCCCCTCCGCTGGGACTTCCAAACCCGTTCGATCCGTGTCTTCTGCGGGAACCAGCACGCATCAGCCTGCACCTTCAACCCTGACGGCCTCCTCTCAGGGCACTAAGCAGCCTCCTCTGCCTCCACCCAAGCCTGTAAACAGGAACAACGCAGCCATGCTGGGTAAGTGCTGCAAAATAAGCAGATCTTAGTCACCGAAATGCATAGACTTCTTAATGAGTACTCACTTTGCAAGCAGTTTTCTACAAGAAGTGACAGCGGAGAGTTTTGGCCTTGAGAAATTCCACTCACTCACATTCAGACATTGCACTAATGATGTTATTTGAACAGCTTGAGAAGCTTTTCCCCAGCTAGTTATTTATCATGCCTGGGCTCCTTCAGTGTCAACATTTTATGCATTTTACACTGTGAAGATAACAGAGGCTCTCGTGGCTGTGCTTCAGTACAGACAGCGTAGTCGTTGTTTACAGTGAGGTTTTCCTCTCATCTGGGATCTTGTTTTAATTCCCTCTAGCCTAAGACTCTCCATTATGATTCGCTCTTGTCTTAACAGCACATCTGTTGATATTGTAGTGTCGTGATAAATGAGTGTACTTCATGTTCTTGAAGTCAGCGAAACAAGCCATCCATGTTGTGGATGAAGTGCATGGTTTGCTTTAAAGAGACAGTCGGGTTTGGACGGTTCTTTATAGACCTATGAGACACAACATGTCTTGCTCATCGAAAAGCAGGAGAAGTGCTTCCTTATTTCCCCTTTCAGTCAAAAGGAGTCATAAATTATGCCTATTGGTCCTACCAAAATCACCACTAACATAATCAAGCAAATGTAACAAAACTGAAAGATAATCTAATGAAATACTAAACACATATTTCAAATGGTGATTTTATTCATTAGACAATAAAAAACCTACCTAAACCATATGGAAAACGTATTTTTGCCCGCTAAATTTAAAAACTGGTTGTGTCACCTCCTAGTGGCAAAAACTGCTGACAATCAATAACTGATAGTAAGCCTTTTAAATCATTTTGGAGGAATTTTGGTCAACTCTTTTTTTTTTTACATTTCAGTATTATTGGAAGATTTTTGGAGCATTCATCTGAAGGTCATGCAGCAGCGTCTTTATCTGATTTAAGCAAAGACGTTATAAAAACTTCCTTTTTTTCTTTTCTTTGAGCCATTCAGAGGTCTGCTTTGAGCTTAAGGTCACAAGCTTATAGAAGAAACTTGTCCTTCAGGATTTTCTATTTCTATTTAACATCATTTATGTTAAGTCATCCAGTTCCCAATGCATGTTCTTCATGCAACTGCATATTGGACTCTCTATATATGATGTTAATGTTCTGAAATGCTATATTAGTTTGAAACCTTCCACGTTAGTCTTATCAGTCAACAAAATGTTATTCTAAAATTCTTGAGAATCATCAAGATATTTGGGGGTTTTGTTGTCAAACATGAGATAGACTGTTATGTTTGTTTGATTCAAAGTTGGGGGTTTTATGCCCTGAGTCCTTCCATGGTTACAATTCTTGCCCAGTCTTTTTCTTATTGTCGCCTCATGAACCCTGACCTTATCAAGCCCGAGCTTTAGATGTTGTTTTGGTTTCTTTTTCACTTCCTGTGTAAGTTGTTGATATGAACTTGGAGTAATTTACAAAAACTTACACAATGATCCTGGGATGGTTCGTCACTTATCCATGTTTTCTCCATTAGTGGATAATGTCTTTCAGTCGATTGTAAGTGTACTTGTAACCCCAAAAAGGCAGTTTTTGAAAAATATTGTAATTTAGAAACTGATTTTTGTCTTTGTTTTTGCATTGTATATGCCTAATATACCTTTTTCAGATGATCTGAAAGCACAAAAAATTAAGAGAGGCTAATCATTTTTTGCCTTTACGATTTTTAAAAGTGTAAAACTAAAGCCAACTAACCTACAGTTTGGCTGCACATGTTTAATTAACGACCTTTAAGGATTCCCATCTGCTGCGTCACAGCAATATAACTCCCTAACGAAGCGCTTCGACAGCCCCGCCACGTAGCTTCATTTATGTAACAAACACTCGCTGAAAGGCCTCCGTCTCCTCCCTATTAGTATCCGCCCTGCAGGGGGGAGAAAACGCTCAGCTTCCTCTCTACTGGTCCTGCTGGAAGCGAGAATGCGACTACGATGTCTACCTGTCTCTGCCCGTCTACCTGTGCCGGCGGGCCGGAGGCCTGCGCTCAGGTAAAGAGGAGACGCTTCTGTCACCAGGACGCCGCCAGTCCAGAGTCTTCCTTCTTCATCGTGTCACGTCCCCTCTTTGCTGCCAACATGTTTTTTCTGCTGCTCTGCCTTTTAACCTCTTGATTTCCAATGAATTCCTTTCTTTGGATGCACTAAATAAGAGTCGCATGCTTACGATAAGGCGATACTGAGCCCTGCTTTGTGTTTAAATGAGGGAGCTTCTGTGTGAGTGCGGTTGACCTGTTTCTAGAGGCTATACGTGTGAATGAGGACAAGCCTTCAGCAGGTTTCAGCTGTTGACTGCACTGCATCAATTGTTTTTGCATAATATAATATCATGTTATAATCCACCCATGTTATACACAGAGGAAATGGAAAAAATTATGGAGGGATGGGAATGTAGAGTGGAGACAATGGTATGTGCTTCAGGTGGAGGAGAAGATGTTTTCCACTACAGCACAGTCAACTGCATGTTGTAACTCTGTCTCCTCTGTTATTTCACTTTGACTCCATAGAACAACTATGCTTTCCAAGCTGTTCTGAAGAGTTTCAAGAGCTACATACAGTGCCACGCAAAGTTTTTTTTGTTTTGTTTTTTACATTTTGTAACATTAAAACCACAAAATTTAATGCATTTTAGAGAGATTTTATGTGGTAGACACACAAAACAACTGACATTTGAGATGTGGAAGAAAAGGGATAGCTGGTTTTCAGTTATTTTATCAATTTTTTTTTTTACAAATAAACATCAGATAGGTGTGGCCTTTGTACACATGGTCTCCTAAGCAACTCCTCTAAATAAAGCAGCCTTTAAAATCACCTAATGAGTAAATTGAGTTGCCTTGGGTTTGACTTAATCTCAAAGTCCAACCTTTCTGTACAGGCCTCGGGGGATTTCTAGAGAACATTAGTGAGCCGATAGCATCATACAGACTGAGAAACACTGATTTTAACTGTGGAGAAGTTAAAATCAGGGTTAGTTTATTTTTTTTTAAATCCAAAGCTTTGAAAATCTTGAGGTCTCAAAAATGTAAAAGTGTAAAACCTATCAAGAAATAGCATTCAAACTAAACTGAGCAATACTCCACATGAACCTGAACATGCAATCGCCAGGATGACATGATAGTGGTGTTGGCCGCGTCAAGCTGTGTGGCTGCACACAGAAACTGCTTAGACCCGATTTGAAGATGTATGGAGCCAAATAAAAGAAATCCTGGTCTGTTAGAGGTAACAAAAGACCACATTCATGTTAGAATAATCTGGATTTCAAAACCATGCAGCATTTTTTCTTCCATTTCACAATTTTATTCTACTTTAAGTTGGTCTATCACATAAAATGGAAAGAAAACATTCAAGTTTGTGGCTGTGGTGTGACAAAATGTGAAGAACTTCAAGGACTATACATACTTTTGCAAGGCACTGTAGCAACCACATAGCTGTGCATGCAAACAGCTGAAGCTTTGTGTTTAAGAGACTCTTTTGCACAGTATGAGGCAAATTATATGAGCTCTGATGGATTGTTTAGGGTCTGGCTGCGAAGAGCATGTATGCATCTCGTTTGTCTCTCTGGCCTGGGCCACATGCTGCACTTTGCTCTGCCCAGGCAGCATGTGTATCTCTGGCACACTCTGCACATGTGCTCTGATGCTCAGTCACACATGTAATAAAAGTGTTTGTTCGTGTGCTTTTAATGACTGCATATGTGTGACTGACATTTGTGCACAGATGTCACGGAGCAAACTGCACTGAAAAAGGAAAACTTGCTAGCAGCTCGCCATTATGCATATTCCCCAGCAGTCTCTCTATGTTTGAAACAATTCAATTAGGTGTTTCGTTTTTTGTCACTTGCAGGCGACTTCAGTCAAGCCACAGGGGGTGCGAGTCTTCATCCGACAAAGCCCTCCCCTCCAATGCCTCCCAAGAGGACAACCCCGGTCACTAAGCGCAACACAGAGGACTCTACTCCGAGCCATCCCGTCATTCCGTCCCCGCACTCTGTGGAGGACCGCGGCATCCTCCCTGTGGGCTTCCAGCTGCCCCCTCCTCCTCCTTCCCCACCCTTGCCGACCCACATACCGCCCTCTCCGCCCCGCCAGCACATGCACACCCACCACCTCCACCATCAGCACTCCTACCCGCACCCACTTCCCCAGCCCATACCGATGCTGTTCGACCCACCGAGCCCAACCGTGGAGTCGCCCCAGCGCCCCGCCCCCGTACCGCTGCACATCATGATCCAGCGAGCGCTGTCCAGTCCTGGCCCGGCACAGCCTCATCCAGACGGGGTGCAGCGGGCACACGCGCTACTTTTCGAAACCCCTCCGGAGTATCAAGTGGATCGCGGGCGACCTCTCCCTGTCAGCATTCAGCCTCTAAAGCTGTGAGTTTTTCAACACTTTACCTGACATATCCTCATGTCTTGTGCTACACTGGAGCTGCACAGTTCAGCAATTTGCAAAGTTCGAAATATTAAAATTTAAACTGACTGTTTGGAGACAGAATCTGGTGTGTTATTTAGCAGCAGCAGCAATTAGCAAACATCTGGTGGGACTACTAGTCTGCTGAGCTCATACAAACTACTTCTCTGCTAAGAGCAGCTAACAGCATAATCAGAAGCATTGTTGTGACGTCCTACTGAAGGCAAAGTCTCAGAAAGAGTAGGAGCTTCTTAAAGAGACAGGCACAATTTCATTCCATCAACTTACAAAGTCACATTTATTCTAAGTTATATTTGATATATTGAGCATTTTTAAAACAACTGAAACTAACATAGTTACTTGATTGTGCTATAAATATATATGCCTGGAAAAAACATAATACCTCCCCTTTAAGAACCTTAAAATAGCTCTTAGCAGTGACATTAGGCTGGAAAACAGAAGCTAACCCCGTTGTTGGTAGGTGCTAATGGTTAGCCAGTTGCAGTATTCAAACTATTTGTATCTCGTCTGTTAGGATATTGCTGTTCCTTCTGGATAACACAAATCCTGTCATATAAATTATTTAAAAGTGTGTAGTGTTTCTTTAATCTTTATTTATGAATGTTGCTAACCTGACCATCAGTCTTTATTAGTCAACTCCACCAACAACAACTTCCTTTTTTACTTCAAAATAAGTCTCAGACAGACTTATGCCTTCATATTTTACACAGTCTAAAGAGCGCGTCACAGTTCAGACTTCAGTTTAATGACAAATATTGGTATCATGAGATTTGTTTCTCTGCTCATGTCACAACTAGAGTTGCACTGATCAAAATTTTGTTGTAGAAAAGTTATTAGCTTAATAAAGACAAGTTCAGCATTTGTGTAATTATCCAGTCAGAAATGTTTCCTTCCTGTCAGATCTGAAGATGACTACTCAGAGGAAGAAGAAGAAGAAGAAGATGACGAGGAAGAGGAGGAGTACGACGGTGAAATACCCCAGCCGGAGCTGGAGCCACGGAGTCGCCGCTGCCTGGTCGGGGATGCTGGTGTTTGTGTCCTTCCTGGGGAAAACAGCAGTGAGGAAGAGGAAGATGAGGAAGACGATGAGCGAGGACAGCATGACAGGGAGGACAGTGATTCAGATGATCAGGTGGCCCATAAAGAAGAAGACTCTGATGAAGAGGATGAGCCCCCACTCAGTAAGCTCAGTTTCTATCGATAGACAAATAATTTAAGTGATAATTTTACAAAGAAATTTGAAATTGGATTTTGAACCCCATCTGTTTTTTGTTTTTTTTTTGCTATGTGAAGCTATGCAGCAGTCTGGTACTCCATCACAGCCACTGCCTTTGTCTCTTTTTCTCCATTTCTGTCATGCAGGTGCTCTGGCCAGCAGGGTCAAGAGGAAGGACACTCTGGCTCTGAAGCTGAGCAGCCGTCCCTGCGCCCCGGACAGGGACAGGTTCACACAGGAGAGAAGCAGCAGAGAGGACCAGCCTCCGGGTCAGACGGGCCTGACCTGGCAGAGCAGGGAGCAGTGGGAGGCCATTCGCACACAGATTGGCACTGCACTCACACGGTAAATTCACTGTCATCGTTTTTTGTTATTGTTTTTTTGTGACTTAAACAGACAATGTTGAATCTTATTTTCTAAAAAAAAAAAAAAAAAAGGATACGGAAATAGATTCTTAGATTATTGCCCTACTTATTTCCTGACTGAAAAGTGGATAAAACACTGTGAAAATACTGATTTCTTTTTGTTTGTTTTTTATGTATTCAGGCGGCTCAGCCAGAGACCGACTGCTGAGGAGCTTGAGCAAAGGAACATCCTTCAGCGTCAGTATTAACTGTCTCTCCCTTTCACTTTAAATTAGCAGCAATGATACTCTCTAATATTTACTCATCTCTCAGTGCTGTGGTAGTTTTACCTCTGAATTATTTGTTTCAGTGAAGCCAAATTGCACCGCATGTTCCATCGTATTCAACAAAGCTGTCTCCTGTATAGATTTTTTGCTTTCAAAAGGTTTCTCAATTCAGCTGAGAGATCTAATTTTGGAAACTTCTTTCCTCTCTGCCTTTCCTGCACATCAAACAAAGCTTTCACATTCAAGTCTAAAATAAGCTCTGTCTCTGTTTTTTTTTTAGCCAAAAATCAAGCTGATAGGCAAGCGGAGGTCAGGGAGATCAAACGGCGTCTGACCAGAAAGGTGAACAAGCACGTCAACAACAAACACCCAGGTGTCTTATTTTGCTTTTGATGGATATGAAGCAGTAACAAAAATCATCATTCTGTCGTAGCTGAGTCAAAGACCCACAGTCGCAGAGCTGCAGGCGAGAAAGATCCTGCGTTTCCACGAGTATGTGGAAGTCACAGAGGCCCAGGACTACGACAGGAGGGCGGACAAGCCATGGACCAAGCTGACTCCTGCAGACAAGGTATTGCTTATTATAGAGCTAAAACAGAGATTACTTTATGTGAAAAATACACCTAATTGATCATGTTCATAAAACTGTGAGTGACATATTTTTCTTCTGAAGTTTGCTGTTTTAACATTATCTGTTGGTTTTTGTAGGCCGCCATTCGAAAGGAGCTCAACGACTATAAAAGCACTGAAATGGAAGTTCATGAAGAGAGTAGAATTTACACAAGGTACAATTATGGGTTAAATATCACCTTTATAACACTGGTGTTTCTCAATAAATCTGAAGACCATAGGAAATATGGTATTCAAAAACTTAATTCAAAAATCGTGACATATTGATTGATTGCATAGAGTGATTCACAATTATGCTACCACCAGGTTTCTGGTGTTTTGAGAGTTTTTTGTGCACTACATATATCACCATACGTATATGGCTGAAAAGTTTAATTTGATCTAATTTGACCTTCTTTAATTGCTGTTTCCTCTGGACTTTCTTTCAACAATTACTTTTCTCTTATCTTTCTTCCATGAAAACCAGACTTGTGGGGTTCGGAAATGTTAGTTATCTTGTTAACAGATTCTCCTACCTGAGCAGTGGATCTCTTCAGCTCCTCCAGAGTTACTATGGTCCTCTTGGCTGCTTCTTGTCAGATCTTGTCAGCCTGTCAATTTAGGTTGACATCCATGTCTTGGCATACTCCTTTTGGTGATATGTTAGATGTGATGTGAGATATCAACAGCTTAGGATGTAACCCTACTTTAAACTACTCCACAACTTTCTTCCTGACTTTTGCCAATTAGTCCACCTTTTATTCAGGAATATTTGAGTAACTGGAGCTGAATACAGATGCATTCCACAGTATTATTTATTTTTTATTTGTAAACAATGTAGAAAAGTTAATATTCCTCCTACATCAAAATCATAATCTATATTGCGTCTATCAAAAAATCCCAACAAATACCTAGAAGTTTGTGGTTAATGTGACAAAAGAGTAAAGTTTAAAGGGTGTAAATACTTAGTGATTATTTAGACTTAGTAATAAAATCATTCTAATGTACTTCTCAAGCAATATGCATCATCAGTAAAAAAAAAAAAATATTTAAACTGGATCTCTGTTTTGTGCAGGTTTCATCGGCCTTAGCGTCCACGCTCTCGAATAGTGAAGCACTTAGGATTTCTGTGAACAGAGGCGGCTCCGTGCGCAGATTGCCCCTTTTTTCCCACCATATCCAGACTTTGCTGTACTGTGTAATCAGGGAAGAATCTGGAAGTGACTCACAACAAGAATGCCCGCCGCTTGCCTTCCATCACCCTCTCACCACATCGCTTTCTGCCTGACCCGAGGCGGTGGCAGGCAAGGTCCAGATGCAGTATTTCTCCTAGATGACATGGAGTTGGGGGGGAGTGTGAGAGACCCAACGTGCCAACGAGGGAGTGAGGCGGCAGAGAAGCTACACCACAGCCAGCGCTTACTCTCATTCTGCTGCTGCGTGTGGCACCCTTCAGAGACTCGGATCTAGTTAAAACCTTTAACGCGGCCTCATTCTGTGTTGCCTTTATTTTCTCTTTGTTGTATATGGAAACACTAACTCATCTTGTTAATGTAATAGCATACAATAAAAACAGTAATAACGATGAGGACCTATCACACTTCACACGGTAATAATAGATAACAGAGACTGAAGCACCAGAATGTGAAGATTTGGACATTTTCCGCTTTAGGACTTGGCATCTCTGGGATTTTGTGTTTTCTATTAGTTATGTACAGACTGCTGTTGTTATATCTTAGAATGCAACTGGGGAAAGATGTTATGATAAAATACTCTGTAATGCACAAGACATTTTATTTTGTAATTATAATCACATGAGTAGTGAGAGCTTATATTTGAGCTGTTTTTTTACTATTATTTGGCTTTGCCTGTATTTGTGGTTGTGATGTAAGGTGGCCAATTTAGCATCAATCTAGCTGCAGGAAAAGAAAAGTGCAGGTCAGGGAGGCCATCTACGTTTTCATGCGTGCCAACATAAGCAATGCCTGAAAGACTAAAGGAAACTGATTTTTGCAATCCTCTGCATGAGCCAACCTAACGTCCAGTGCCATTGGATCTGGACGATCTCTCTTCATTTATACTTTTTTTAAATGAGTTTTTGTACTTCCCTTTAACGATTGAGCAAGCAATGCATTCTGTAGCTGTTTTAAATAAGGTCATTCTCATAGTGTCTGTAATAAGAGCTTAAATATAAGTTGCTGTGAGCGTAGATCAGGGATTTATACAACAACAACAAAAGTCTGAAAATGAATAACCGGTCAACAGGGAGTCAATTTTGGTTGGAGAATTTTGAAGCTGTTTTAATGTACTTTTGTCTGGCCAGTAGCTTACAGGGTTCTTTATGCTGTATACAGGTTCATAAAGTTTAACTGATGCTTCTGTATATCTTGTCTTCCTTTTATTTGGAAATAAATTTTAAATATAAAGCTATTATAGGTTGCTATTTTTTTTAAGTACAAAACATTAGTTTGTGATTAAATGCTACAAGAATGGGAACATGAAATGCCTTTCTTTTCCTGTAAAAAAAACAAACAATAATGATAAGTTCAGTTTTAAGTGGATGTTGAATTATATGAGCCGATGAGTTTTCTTTTTAACTGTAAATAGTCACATCTGGATCTGAATAAATAATGCTATTATTCTCTGAACCTCATCTGAAGTGAACCTGTGCCTGGCTCTTTTTTTTTTCTCTACTCAAAATGACTGTCTAACAGCGCCCCCTGCAGTCGAGGGGTTTTGTAAGGATGTGCAAAAAGCCTTAAAAGAAAGTGATTTATTATTACATATAAACCCACTTATGTCATCTTAAACGTGAGTACATTTATTTAGGCGTGGAAATATCGCATTATGAAATAATTACCTGCTGTCACCTTTGTGTCTACCATTAAATAAATACACTTCCATTAACAGCTGATCATCATTCAACATGCTGGTGAAGTGGCAAAATAAGTTTTTTACACATCCTTGCTATTCTATGTATGTGTGATTGGCATTGTATTTTTTTAATAGGTTGTTATTTTGTTTATTTTCAAAGAAAATTGAGAAAAGATTACAAATTAGGTTCTAATCACTTTAAGGTTATGGATGGATCATTTTAAAACTCTAGGGAGTTTGTCATAATTGGCATTCTTAATATTATTTAAATGTGACTTGACTTAGCATATCGCAATGTCCAGAGCAGGCAAAGCAACATCCACACTTTTCTTTACTAATTTAATCATCTCAGAGAAATTGTTTCTGAGTTGTTTTCATGTCACTGTAATTACTTGCGTATGAAAGTGGCGACTGAAAGTATTTGAGCTGCAAGTTCAATTCGTCACTGTCTCTTTAAGAAAACGTGCTCTCTCAAGGTTCCAAAGAACGTGACGTCTTACGTACATCTCGCGTGTGAAAACCGGGAACAGGCTGTGAACGTTCACCTCTGCCCAAAGTACAAACTGTTGCAAGTTTTAAGGTTAGTAAAATATTTACCCAATTCTTGTGATGATATAGCTAACAAATAAATCAATCGTTACTAATGCGCGCAGTTGTAAGTTACCACAGTTTGTAACAGTTGTTCATTCATTACCAAGTGTGACGCTAACGGTTAGCTAGCTTGCGTTGGCTTCTGAATACTCAACCCAGCTTCATATTCATTTCTAAGCGAATGTCTCACTTTTATATAGAACCATTAACGACTGCTTTATTTGTTTAACAGATGGAATCTGTATATACACATCGTATGTATATATTTATTGTGAGGAGATACATTTATGTAAGGCTAGCTATAGCACACATGTGGAAAGTGTTGGGTCACGCAACTGAATTTAAACTGTCCGGGTTTGCTAAATGGCAACACAGACTGGCAAATGGTCATGTATACACGTCATTTTGTGTGGATGTAATGAAGCCCAGGAGAGAGTTGCACTATAGTGGTTCACTATGCATGCTCACGCTGAATGTTGCTTTTCGTCTGGAGAAAGTACAGCTGTTTCTAGTGTAAAACGATCCCCTCACAGCTGCTAAACCCCATCAGCCACCGGTCAATAAAATAAAGACTGCTTGTGCTGTTGTCAGTCAGCAGGTCATGTCCTGTCACACGTCTCATTAAGTCATAAACTTTTGAGCTTTATAGCTGATTAAAGGCATTATATTGCTGTTGTTCAGCCCAACCACACTTCTGTCTCACGCAACCTTGCTTTTAAGACATTTTTTTTATTAGACGAATGATTTTGCCTGAAACTAAAATGAAAATCCTGTCTAATGCCGTTTTCACTGTACCACTGTTTTCTGCAGTGAATGCATTGCTGCCATGCCTGCCAAAAAGGTAACCAACAAGAGAAAGACTGCAGCCAGTGGTGAAGATGTGGAACAGGCCAAGAAAAGAAAAGGTAAATAATAAACTTCAGAACTGTGCTGGTTTCCTGTGAGTTCTTAGAAAAGGTGGGAAATTACCACGAGACTACATTGAAGCATGCGTTGTATTCTGTATTTCCCACTAAATTTTTAAGGGTTATAAAGATAAAATGTTACGAGACCACCAAGGTTGAAACTAGGTGCTTCTGACATTTTTTTTTATACATTATCACATGCTGGATTAGACTCCCTGGCACAACCTGTCACTGTAAAATTTCTGAGTCAAAAGCATTTGTTTTGTTTTTTTCCTTACTTCAAGAAAAACATCCTTTTCAACCACACAAAATATATTTTCTTTTGTTACTCTGAAAACTTTTTTTCGTTCGTTTGAGTTATTTTCAAAACAACTTAAAATGTGTACTACTACTAACAACTGGGTTTTGATCATTGTGTTTACTTTAGTATCATTTCTCTTAAGCAGCATCTTCTAGCAAAGCTATCCAGTCTCTCGTGATGTCTGAGTCCATTTTCTATAAGGAAATTAATAATGATTTATAATTCACTTCATGTGTTTGTATGTGTGTGTTAGTTATGGTTTCACACAGGAGTCATTGTAAAGAGGTGGGCCAGGTTCTGGTTTTGGGCCAAGGTGATGTTGGACAGCTGGGCTTAGGTGAGAACATCACTGAGAGGAGGAAGCCAGCCCTGGTGTCTCTACCAGAGAAGATGGTGCAAGTGATGGCCGGAGGCATGCACACAGTGTGTCTGGGTGAAACTGGTCATGTGAGTCAACTTTTGTTTGTTTCTGTAAAAGGAGGAATTAAAAAGTCTGAATTTCTCAAGTGATGATTTTTTATTTTTGGCTGTTTTTAGGTCTACACGTTTGGCTGTAACGATGAGGGAGCGCTGGGTCGGGACACGTCAGAGGAAGGGTCCGAAATGGTTCCTGGGAAGGTGATGCTGAATGAGAAGGTGGTCCAGGTGTCTGCAGGGGACAGCCACACTGCTGCGCTCACAGAAGATGGATCAGTGTACATCTGCGGCTCATTCAGGGTTCATCTTTTTATTTTCTTTCTGCTTGGATCAACTTCTCATATGTTTGGACATCTTTGTGTGTTGCAATTTTCCTCCTTGTATGATGTCACAAGTCAAAATGTATCGCATTGGAAAAGTAAAGATTTGTGTGATAGACGGCAGCATTAAATAAAAACAATGGGAGTTTTCATTTTCTGCTTGTTTGATCTTTTTGAAAATGTGATAAGGATAAAGGTGCTTGATATTTGTGGATCATTTGATTATTGGTAACCAATGCATAGCTTAAAAAAAAAGCTTAATCAGCTTACTTGTTTATATTGACATAAACCATTTTAAGAAGTATCTCTGTCTTGCTAAATTTTGGTATATTTTAATGTCAAAATTATTTTTTAACCTATGCTCTAGCCTTTAAGTTCTTCGTCCGCTCTCGTTCATAGCCCATCTTTTAGGTTGTATTTTTTGCTTCCGCTTCTCTATTTTTTTCTCCTGCTATGTTTTTTGAAAAGTGCCTAACTTGTGTGTGTTTGATCCATTTTATTTCCAGGACAACAATGGTGTTATTGGTCTTCTGGAGCCTATGAAAACATGTCCCGTTCCTGTGAAAATTCCCCTCACAGAACCTGTTGTGAAAATTGCCTCAGGTGTGAAATACTTTGCTTCATTGTCAAGTTGTTTCATGCTTTCTTTGTGTTAGCGAGCAGGTATTTGTGTGTTTTCTTTAATTAGCTGTGTGTGCATTAATAGGTAACGATCATATAGTGTTGCTGACGCTGGATGGAAACCTTTTTACATTTGGCTCAGCGGAGCAGGGGCAGCTGGGGAGAGTACCAGAACATTTTTCAAACAGAGGAGGCAGGAAAGGCCTTGGTGGGTAACTTTATGTCTTCCACTTGTTAAAAAAATGGTAAAATCTTGGTGTATCTTTCATATGTTTATTGTGAACTGTGTCTCGACCTTTTAGAACGACTGCTGGTCCCGCAGATGGTGAAACTTAAAAGGAAAGTTCGCTTCACAGATGCCTTCTGTGGAGCGTATTTTACCTTTGCTGTTTCTAAAGAAGGATACGTTTATGGATTTGGTCTCTCAAACTACCATCAGCTGGGTAAGAGCGGCTGTTGGCTCGATATTTGGAGAGATTATCAATCTATTAATGCTGGCCTCATTTCTTTCCATTCATCTGTCTGCACCGCTTGTTGAGTTAATTCGGTTTGGCAGTAAAAGGTGTGGGTGCATGTCTCCATAATAAATGCGTATGTTTTTCTACACAATCTGTCCAGGCACTCAAAACACCTCGATGTGTTTTGCCCCAGTAAAGCTAACGTGCTTCAGGAACTCCACCACTGCCTGGGTGGATTTCTCTGGAGGACAACATCACACTCTCTGCCTCGATGCTGAAGGTTGGCAGACCACATGACTGTCTATGAATACCATTAATATGTAGAGGCAGTATTAATGTTAAATAAAACAGAAATGGGAGGCAAACCAGATCTTTTTTGCCCTTTGTGCTTTAAGGGCAGGTTTATAGTCTGGGCAGAGCCGAGTACGGCCGCCTTGGTCTTGGTGAAGGAGCTGAAGAGAAGAGTGAGCCGACTCCTGTGGCGGGTATAGAGCCGGCGAAAGGAGTGTCATGTGGAGCTTCTGTCAGCTACGCAGTTACCAGAGAAGGTGACTGGATTTGGTCTCTGAGTTTCACATGAGTATTTGGTTTAAAGTTTCCTGAATCAAATTTATCTTAACAAAAACGGCTTCAGATTTTTCCTGGATGTCTGATCTAATAAGAACAAAGATTGGCCGCAGCAGAAAGAGGTTCAGCATGTAGGGTAAACATGAAGAAACTGTTTAGGATCCAACAGAAAATGACAGCAATATAAATAAGATTATCTTAATCAAGTCACAACTATAATCAGATTTTTTGTCACTAAATTGCATTTAAATATGTACACAGAGTTCACATGTTTACACTCCGAAAATAGTCAGTTTTCAGTTTTGATGCATTTAAAAGGACATTTCAGCATTTCTGGTCACCAGCTGTTGTAGCCATTCTAAATAATAATAGACAAATATGGGCCTACAGTTTAATTATATCATTTTGTTGTATTTATGACAAAAACAAAACTGACAAGTAAAGGTATTTTTAAAAATCAGTAATAGACAGTTTGTACCATTCACAGAAGCAACTCTTCCAGATTTGTTAGCAGCTTCTAGTTGCTGTCACTCTGAAAATAAAACTGCACAGATTGTGTTGTTATGACATTACTCATAAACAGCTGCAGTGTGTTTGTGCTTCATGTCTCTTACCTTGATATTTCTTTGTGTTTGTGAGCTTTATATTTTAGTTTAATCTGTCATTTTGTTCTGCTTTAGTCCTTGATGGCGTGTTAAATAATTGTAGAAGTTTTAAATTTTTTAAAAGTTACTAAAACGTCTTTGTGGAAGTCATTTTCCAGGCTGTTCAACTTCCTTTGTTTAAATAAACCAGTAGATCCTCTGCAGTGCTGCTTTGTTTTCCTGAGATGAGAGTAAACAATAGAGAGTGAAACAAAATCAATGTTTTGCTGAAGTTATGAATTGTAAAATCATCTAACATATAAATGCAATGTCCTAAATGGCCAAAAATCCTTGTTTAACACTTAAATTTTGATCAAATGCAGTTTTGTTTCACTTTTAAAAATTAATGAGCAGATTTTATTATTCTGTGCTTGACTACAAGTTAAAATTTTCTAGTTGAGTTGTAACTGCTTGTTTTGTTCTCCCCCCTCAAACACACACACACTTTAGGATCTGTGTATGCCTGGGGCATGGGAACCAACCTGCAGCTCGGCACAGGAGAGGAGGAAGACGAGTGGAGTCCAATGAAGATGACAGGAAAGCAGCTGGAGAATCGGGAAGTTCTCCTGGCCTCCAGTGGAGGGCAGCACACGGCCCTGCTGGTTAAAGATAAACTGGAGAGCTGATGTGCCTCTGACACCATGATGGGGATAGTTTTGGTAATTATTGCTGTGGTGGGGCATGTTCAGGATGCTCAGATTGAATATTGAGAGTTTTTTCGGATGTCCAGGATGCAGAGGAGGTGAGGCCTGGGCTTTTAGCAGAACTGCTTTGTTCTTAATGTGGGTGAAATGTTCATATGACTTACATGGTAGATCATGTAAAATGAGAGACTATTTTTTTAAATGTTTTTGGTTTTTTCGTTCCTTTTAAATATTTCATTTAGTTATTCTGTATGACTGAAAGTATTTAGTGCATTGATAAAAGCAACTGTTCTACAAGGAAGTGAGAAGCTGACGTTTCTAAAGGCTAATCTTTTAATGTATTTTCTTTAAGCAATAATCCGGTTTAGACAGGACATTCATATTCTACGTGTTCAAGATGTGTAACTACTGTTCATTTAATTCAGTGCACAAACACACACAATTGTTGTGACTGTTTGAAAATGTAATAACATTCTGGGTCCTGCAAAAAATAAAGGTGATTATTTTTTAAGATCTGTTTTTGATTTGCAGCAAGTTATTTTTTTATTAAGCCAGTCTGTAAATTACACATCCCAGTACTTCATATTTTAAAGTTGTGGCTTCAAGTTTTAGGACTTTAATAAATTGCTTTTAGCCATGAAGAGATTCTTTTTTTTTTTATGTTGTAAGCAAATTAACAAAATTCCACTTTAAATAGAAAGTGGAGCTCCTCGACCACACTTACAAACAACTCAATCTCAATTTTATGAAAAAGCGAGCAAAATGACCAAAACTGCAAATGGATGAAATGGTTGGTACTTCCTCTGTCCTGTGGATCTGATTGCATTTCAGTGTGAGAGCAGCTTTACCAATGTGCTTCGGGCAGAAACTACACGAGGTATCACAATAGTTATAGAAAGAACAGTCAGAGAAATGAGAAAATTAGAATAGATGTCCACAGCACTCAGCCATAACAGCAAATGTAACTAAGACTTTCCCAGCTACTGATTTGAGTTTACTGGCTTAACCAAAGTGAAAGGGCGAGTCATCGGACTATAGAGAGTCTGATGACTGTAGTTTGCCATCTCCACTGATGTGGCTTGGGAGACAAAAACTCAGGATCGAGGGGAGGTTCGAACTCGAGAGATGAGATCCATCTGTCACTGTATCCTCCATCCCTCAAAGGTGCATTGGGGAAAAGAAAAGTGCATTGAGAGCTAGAGATCAAATTGACATCGTTAAGAGCTGCGGAAAGAGTTGAAGGATTAATTAGCTATAATATTGAAATGGACAACACTGACAATAATCTGCTTGATATCACATTGAGACTTATTAGTTGTTGTGATTTTTGCTCTGAATGCTTTGAGGACTGGAGTGAGTCTTATTAAAGGTTAATTGGAACACCAGGTGGATAAGTGGGATAAAGAGTGAGAGAAAGAGGATGACAACAGTGAGTGGGAGGAAGAGGAGCGGGGATAAGTGGGGGAGGGATGATAAAAAAATTGCTGTGAATGGATGAATTAGTTACAAGTTATTTTGCAGCAGGTTGGAAAATTAGCTTGAAAGGCAGAGTGATAACAGAACATTTCTGAATTTTCTATCATAACCACGCTGATAAAAAATATATGTAGCCTTATTCAGGCAGGTCAACACCACTTAGCATCACCCGAGATTCAACTAAAAGATTTAAAGCTCTAAAAACAGCTGTCAGTGCATCAGTTTAGCAATCAGGCAAATGACACACAGGATACCACCGATAACATATAGAGGAACGGCTACAGAAATATGAAAGTAAAATGATGGGAGATCCCTGAACATAATCGATCATCCTGGAGAGTTATGGAGTGACCTTTCCTGATCCGACAGAGTGAACTGCTGGGTCTTAAAAATTAATTGTAAATAGAATATTTAGATCCCTTATTTTTTATTAACAACCCCTTTTCTCTAAACTTTCCACATGCACTTCAATTTTCTGTTAGAATACGCCTACATCACTGCTTTCCAGGGCTATTACTGTCAGCTGGACACTGTCCTGTTGAGCCTCTAAAGAGAAATATGTAAATCGTGTTCCCTGAATGCTCAGGAGTTTGCATCTCATTCACTTTATGCCAATCGTGAATGCAAATAGCCACATTCCAGACAAACGCAGTCATGAATTTAAATGAACAGAGAGGATGTAAATGATGCCACATTCACATGTGTTTAATTTGTGAAGCTGAGATGCATGTGTCATCATTGGTCTCATCTTCCTCTCATCTGACCAAATGGACTGAGGATTCTCTGTTGGACTAGAGTTATTGTAGAGACTGTTGACATGTTAATGTAGAGTTTATAAGCACTTAGCTGATCTAAGTGCATCACTTGCTTTGTTATGTGCTGCTGTTCTCTGATTTGGAAAAAAATGTCAGAAATTATAAAAGGTCAGATTGCATTAAAGGTTTTAATGTTTGCAGAGTCTGAGTTTTAACAAGATTGTATTAATTTCTTTTGCTTCACTTCCTTGCATGAAACATGCTGTAATTTCCGCTTTATATGGATTGTTTAAAGACCTTAGCAACTCTTAAAACACATCTCACATGTTTTCTGCAAATATTTTTACAGCAGGATTTTCTTTTTGGAATGCAATTTTAGTTAATTAACTTTCTGTTTGAACGGCAGAACATTTAATTTTTTATTTTTTATTTTTTTCCCGGAGCTGAAAGTAAAAGCTTTTTTAAAAACACAGGTTTTGACCGATTTAAGCTGTGAAGGTTAACGGGTGTCAAGGTTGAATGATTTCATAAGCTTTTAAAAAGCAGAAACATTCAGTGGCAGATAATGGTGAAAAAAACTCTCAAAATTTCCCAGCACAAAGACAGACATTCGTGCTGAATGGCAGCAATGGAATCCTGTGATTAGTTCCTTTCATTCACACACACTGAAAGTGGATTTGTCATCACGAGTGTGGGCTCTAATCTTCTTCTTGTTGAGCTAATCGCAGGAGAGACCAAGACGTCTCCGGCGCCTGCACTGCTGCTCCTTCGCTCCTAATAACAGACAAAGCCACATTAATCACAGCAGCTAGCTGATCCATTACAGGACGTGACTCCAGGCTGCAGGTGTGGAGCATCCTCTTCATGGGCTGCGTGTGCATTCACGATGTGTTCAATAAAATAGTGCAATACTGCACCTGTTCCCATCACTCAGCAATTCTTTGTGTGTAACTTGGCAGCTCTTGAGCTGGTTTCTTAGTTAACATGTCATTAAGAATTAGATTGAATGCAGCTTCTTAAGAAGGTTTCAATTAAGAAACCCGGGATTATTTCATAGAATAAATCATTTGGAAAATGTATTTGGTATTGAGAGGCCTGGATAGAGTTTTCTTACACCACAATGACAAACCTTCATGTATTTTATTGGATTTAATGGATTTAAATAAAACATATAAACAAAGTGACACACAATTGTAAAATGAAAGGTAAAGAGTGTGTGATTTTCAATTTTTTATCTACGAGTGAAAATCTAAAATGAGGCATGCGTTTTTAATCCTGCCCACTTACTCTGATGCCCCTACAAGAAATACAGTGTAACCAGTTTCCTTCAAAATTCACCTAATAATTAGAAAAAGAGGCAAAGATGAAAAGAAAGTATCTCTATCTATTCAATTACACCTGGATTTTTTCAGGTACTGAAAGTCTCCACCAGCCTTGCACATCTAGAGATATATATTTTTCTGCCAATTGTTCCCTGCAAAATAGCTCAAGATTAGTGAGATTGACAGGAGAACATTTCTATGCATCAAGTTTTGAATGTTGCTCCAAAGTCACATTTGGATTTGACTGGGCCATTCTATATGCTCTGATCTCAAGACTTTACTAGCTATCCACAGTTTTTTTTATGTATGTTTCCTTTAATGCATTTGCTGCAGAAAACCTCCTTCCTGGTATTTATTTACGGGTATCAGAGCACAGGGGGCTCAATGCAAATTTTACTCTAAGACAATTTGTCACTGTTTTGGAGTTCATAAATCTATCATTGTTGTCCCGCTTTACAACTTTGTTCTACTTTTTTGTCAGTCTATCACAACTATCTGCCTGTCTGAGGTTGTAAAGCGACAACATGTGAAAAGCTATAACAGTATGAAAACATTTGCAAAGATTATATACATTTTGTGTGACATTTAAGCCACACAGAAAAAAAAAAGGTTAACAGAAACCAACAGCCTGATTCAAACTCTGCTGCCCCCTAAACCACTTGTTGAGCCACTCCTCGTTTTTCTATCACTGCTGTGATGAAATGGCCGATAGTGCGGGTGTGAGTGAGTGTTTATGTTTGTACGAGCAAACATTTAACCCACACGTCTTTTTTTTTTTTCATCATCCACGTAGGCTGGACTACTCTTGACAGTGCATTGTTTTCCGGCTTTTACTTTGCAGGTGGGAATACATTCGTGATCCGTGGGCTCATTTGTTAAGCCGAGGGCCCTTCACAGAGCGCCGTTTTTTAAATTGTTTCCACAGTCACTCTTCCTGTCTGACAAACAAACAGCTGCCTGTCAGCTCATTTAAGCAACAAATGCCACTGCTTTTACTCATGCATTACTCAGTGTCTAATGCACTAAACGACATAAACACTCTAATGTTATCGTTGTGACGCGTAAATTGTCCTTTTTCCCGGGAAAACGTGCGAGCAGATGCGCCGGAAAACAAACAGGGATCATTTGCAAATAAATATCTCTTTTGCTGTTGAACCGCGGGTCTTCCACTGCCTGCAGAATTGCTCCTGTAATTACTGGTGATTTTGCCTGATAGATTGGGTCGTTCATCCCGTGGGTTGAAGGTTCCTCTGGAGGCCACGGGAGTGGAGCCGCAGCTGTGAAAGAAGGACGTGGTGCATGGGACTCATCGCTCTGATGGACCTCTGTGTCTCTCTCATATTGATTGGGTGATAATTAGCTTCAGAGGTCCGTGGACGGGCAGGTGGGAATAAAAAGCATTTGTTTTGATCCAACTGCTGAGCGACAGCCTGAGTTATGATTCGGTAAAAAGGTTTGCCAGGGGGAGACTCTCTGGGAGAGAATGGAAATTACCAGCAGCTGAAGTGGTGGGTGGTCATAAATGGAGAGGCACTGTTTTTTTTTTTATTTTTTCATATACACTCCTTTGTGAAATAGATCCATTTCCTATCATTTTTGATTGAATGATTTATAAAAGTGCTCAACTTAAGAAGAAGGAATAATGTAACACATGCAGACAGTTCAATAAATCAGAACATCATCAGAAAGTCAATTTAATTTATTTCAAAACAGAAACTCAATGCTATTTTTAGCAATGGTACAGTACATTTTTTATACTTTAAATTAGGACTTTTTGTACATTTTATTTTTCTGAATTTGCATGCTCCCATCAGCCGTCACTTTACTGCTGGTTCACCAGACAGTAAAGGTTATCTCTATTCGAATGTTCTCTACTCTATTGCTACATTAAAGTCCATTTTATCTTACGTAATATTGTAATTTTTAGACAAATTAAAATTTTCATTAGACACAGGCATCAAAATAACTCTGTGCAGGTTTTCAGTGATATTCTCATCTGCTCAGATAAAGCTGTAATTGCCACATAATTTTGTCTGAGTGCCAGCCTCAGTCGATGTAATGAGAGATCATTGGGCTTTAGTCCAGAAACAAACTAAACGTCTTGTCAAATCTACCCACCATTTTCTATTTTTACAAATATCCCTGTGGTTTAGAGACAAGCATTTAAGTTTTAACCGATTTTCACACTTTCTCATTTACTCAATGATCCAACTAAAGGTCCTAATAAAGCTGTCACCCACCGGTGTGAGGAATAACAAAGTGTATTCTGCTGGTAGTGAATCACAACAACTGTTAAAGGGTTGAGTTGCAACTCTTGTTTTGTCAGCAAAATAAAATATATGGGTCAGGCTTCACTTCCTTACGAATCTCTCATTTCCAAGCAGCCTGTTTCGACTGCTAGCAGATGGCATGCATATTTAACATCCAGTCTCGGCTCTCCTGCAATGAAAATTGATGCTTCACAGCTTTTTGTTTTTCAGCTTTTCAGTCAACATTTTAAGCGAGGCTCAATAATCTGATCCTTCATTTTGCAAGCATCTGCTGCAGAGTGCACCAAGCCCACATCAGTGTATCAAATAATCATAATGTCTCTTCTGGCGCATATTAAGTTCTGGGTGAGATAGCGCTTACTCAGCAGTTCTCATCAGTTTTACATGAATTGCTCAATTTCAATATGCCACTATGTCCACTGTGGTTTGTAAGCCTGCATCTGTTACATCTTCAAAATCGCATGCTAACAATGATGAATGCTTCCATTAAAAACCCTCTGTTATCATTTTATCTTTATGTGAGAAAATGGTTATGATGGTTTTTTTTTGTTGTTTTTTTTTGTCAATTCCCAGTTAGTCTGTAATGTTCAAATTTAAGCTGGGAAGAAAATCAAAAAGATCTGATTAAAGTTGTTTCTTAATCTCAGATCTGAGTCAGAAACACTAATAGTTTTATATCAAATTGCTTTACCTCACTAAAGAGCAAAATTGAACTTATCAGCCAGCATGTAGAACAGAAATCAATGTTCACTCTTAACAAAACCCCTCACTGTGAAGCATGGTGGTGGCAGCCTTATGGGAAAGTATGTGGGGAAGGTTTTCTTCAACAGGGAAAGAGGAGCTGGTCAGACTTAAAAGGATACAAAACATCCTGAAATAGTTAATCATGTTTTTCTTTTGGAGTTCAAAAATCTCACTAGCAACACAGTCTTTTGCAGTCTTGTTTTATTTATTCACTTACATTTGCACAGACTTCAAATATTAGCTTCAACTGTAACCAGGTGCCACAAGTCGGCTGTATGCTAACTCAAATAATGATCAACAACATATTCTACCAATTACGCAAGAAGCTCACATATCTCACATTTCTGTTAACAGCATAAGACATAAATGTCACGGAAAAGGAAGTGCAGAATTTAACTACTGTCAATCAGCACTTCAAAATAACACACCAGAAAGAAACTACAGCAGTTTTCTCAGCAACGATAAAAGCAGTAAATATAGTATTTGTATAATCTAGTATGCGTGTGAACATCTGCAGAAAACTAAAAGTAGTTTTCCTCTTTAGAAGAATTTGTTATTTTAGAAACAAAACAAATCAAAAAAAAAAAAGTAACATCTTCACTGTTCTTACTGATGAAGATCCACTGAATGACTGTGCTGGACATTTAATCATTTAGAACAACAACTAAATATTTTTTTTGTGTGTGTTTGTTAGAACAATGCTTTTTGGCAATAGATCTTATGTTGTTAAAAAACAACAGCAGCACACATTTCTTTCACCTTAAATGGTTCCACAAACTCAAAGATTATTGCTGATCAGAAACTACCTTCAGATTTTGGGACTAGAGAGGCTTACCGCCACACCTGACCTCTGACCCACTGAACACCTGTGGGGTCAGCTTTTGTTCTTCCTACCAAAATTACCAACCTCTGCTGCGCAACCCACTAATACATTTTCCTCACAAATGTGGCAACATTTAAGAGAAAATAAATAGTATAAGTCCAACAGTACAAGATTCATTTCCACGAAGTGTTGCAACAGAGAAATAGTCAACCAACCAAGAAAAGTGTTGCTTTTTGTGCTAAGTTTAAATGCTCTCCTATCAATTCTGGGCAAAAAATTATAATAATAAGTCAAAGTGCGACAGAATATATATATTTTTTTAACTACAGAATCAATATTTACAGTGTTAGTAATTACACAACACTTTGTTCACCCAACTTTAGCTCATTTGTGCAGAAACAGAATCAAACAAAATCACAAAATAAGTAATAATACTTTAAATATTGGCCATTAGAAATTTCTATCTTTACAGTACATTTCATACAGCGTACAATGTTAAATATGGCAACCACTCAAGTATGTCTTCTCTCGTCATCATTGGCACTAAACTACCTTCAGCCCCAGAACACCTTAAAAAATGTAAGTCGCTCATCTTTATACTACATTATATTCTGCTGAGCAAAGCTGAAAGGTGATTGCTACTCATTCATGAAGGCATCGCTTCTGTGTGATAGAGTTAAATACATCCAGTAGTGCAAAAAAAAAAAAAATCTCATATCAACATTCACTTGTAGAACTGCATGAAATCAAAGATGTGTCATGACAATGCCGCTACCGGTCGGGAGCTCAGAACCTTTTCCGTGTTTGTTGCCCTAACGCAGCCTGGGTTTGCGATAAGAATGCACAATAAATCAGCACCTACATCGGTATCGGCCAAAGTTAGTCATTTTTTAACTTATCGCTATTATAAGAAAACTGGGCCAAAATAAACGGCTGGTTGTTTTTACAGTATCTAAAGTGCAGAGAAATATATGCAATATAAATAATATTGGAAAATACAACAGTATTAATATTGGATATCAACATCGACCCAAATTTTAATATTGCTGCATCCCTGAACTGTATAAAAGTGTTAGGCAAAACTAAACCATTGAAATATAAAATTAAGTAAATAAAGGAATTAATAAATAAATAAATAAATAATAAATAAATATCCAATGTTTTACATTTTAGTAGGAAAATTGTATAGAGAAAACCTGAAAGAAATACAGATGTTTTAATTTATTTTCTGTTTTGTTTTTATTAAAACTTTTTTCACTTAATTTGTTTGCTTTGAATGGAGAACCTAATAAATACAAACTGCAGTTATAGCAGTTCATAGTTTCAACAATCTGCTGCTTTTACTACCACTAATTTTCTTATGCCAACTACTAAATTCAGGATGTTTTTTAGGTAATAAAAAGAGAGTATGTGGCACTGATGCTGTCAAATTGACGACTTTGAAGTCCTTCTTTTTTTTTTTTTACAGGCTGCTACAATTTTTAGGATTATAATATAATTTTTAGAGATCCTTTATTGGATCATTTATGACCTTTAACTTCAAAATTATGCGTTTCTTTGAGCCACGGTCACAAGTATCTTCAACAAAATCTTCTCTGCTGTTCGAACAGGAAGCTGTTATCCAGACTGTTATCAAAGGCAGGTGATCTTCATCAATTACAGCATGTAATCTGTGGGAGAGTGATGATTACGCTGATTCATCTGACCTTCACTGGCCTCAAACTGACCATAAAAATACTCTTTAAAACAACTCACACCTGAATCTTCTCTGTAAAATGTGGATCTCCCAACTATTAAAGCTGAAAATGATTCTTTAAATCAAATAAAGCAGGGCCAATTACTTGGTTGTTTTTTTTTGTTTTTTTTTTAATCTAGTAATACGATCTTGTGTGAACTAAATATGTTTTTTATACAAAGCTCAGGGGAACATGTCTGGATTTCTTATCGGCAGGCACTCGTATATTTCAAATAAAACGCGTTAATAATATTTTAGCTAAGGGGTCACGACATGGACCCAATCCATGGTTCATTCAAAGGTCAAGACCTCACACTCCTGTGGTGGAGAAATGTGTGTCATCAGTCTGCAGTCCATCCTGACCCGTTTCTCCCTCTGACTGATCCGTGCTTTGTCAGCCAGGCGCTCTTTGCACCCCTGCAGGCACGCAAACAGACACGGGCTCCCTAGCACTGTTGCGAGCTCTGGAGAAGCTGCTCTGCTCTGAGCGGGAGCGGTACGGCAGACAGAAGTCATTGAAGCACCGCTTGAAGTTTTCATCCAGAAAGGCGTACAGCATGGGGTTCAGGCTGCTGTTGGCGTAGCCCAAGGCGATGCACAGATGCCAGCTGGCTACCACCAGGAGGTTCTTGTGGTTGATCTCCACCATGGTTTTGACGATGATGAAGATGTGGATGGGGGTCCAGCAGATGATGAAAGCCGCCACGACCACCAGAACCATGCGCGTGATGCGCCGCAAGTTCCTGTCCTTCTCCTTGGAGCCGGACAGCAGCCGGACGTTCTTCAGCCGCAGGATCATCAGGCCGTAGCAGATGGTGATGACGAGGACCGGCACCACAAAGGCGAAGATAAACACACAGATTTTCATCAAGGTGTCCCAGTACCACTCCGGCTTGGGAAATCTGAGCATGCAGGCGGTGTTTCCTGAAGAGTTAAGCAATTAGTTTTAATAGGAGGTCAAGCGTAGAAGCTAATTTGAATTAATAACCGAGCTGAAGTCACCCTTCCTGGTGTGATCACTGCCTGAAGTCAACACTTACAGCTCAAACGGTAAAGAAAGTTTCCAATAAAGCAGCCTTGGTAAATAATGTCGCTGATTTCTTTCTACATTAACCCACCTTTATCCGTCACCTTGGTAGCCGCCATGATCATCACTGGCACTCCGACGGCCGAGGACAGGATCCAGATGCAGACGTTGATGAGCTTGGCTTTAGCAGGCGTCCGGAAGTCCAAGGCTTTCACAGGATGGCAAACAGCGATGTAGCGGTCCACGCTCATCATAGTGAGGGTGAAGATGCTGGTGAACATGTTGTAGTAGTCGATAGCAATGACCGCCTTGCACAGCAGCTCCCCGAAGGGCCACGTGCTCATCAGGTACTTGGCACTCTGGAAGGGGAGGGTGCTGGTGGCCAGAGCGTCGGCCAAAGCCAGGTTGAAGATGTAAATGTTGGTGGCAGTCTTCATCTTTGTGTACCTGGTAGAGTTGGAAGAGAAGCAGATAATTATATTCAGTGGCAGTGAATAGGCCTCAGCTGGCAAACATGAAGGTTTCATTGGTGGCTTTGAACACTTTGTGTTTACAGTTAATGCAGTGATTCATTTTGCTGACAAACCAATCCAGAAGCAAAACTAAACAGTGTCTAATAAAATAAGATTTCTAGCTTAAGTACACTAAATGCCCAGAAGCTTTTGTACATACTAAGAATGAGCTTGTAATCCTGAAATGAGTTGATAAAAACTGAATAATCCAATAGAAGAACGTCTTGGCGTCAGATTTCCTTTCTTAAACTTGTGTGTTTCAATGCTTCTGCCAAAGGAACAAATGTTTACATATCAGTTTCTATAAAACATGACAGTAGATGGTTACTAATTAGATTATGTGCCTGGATGTTACGTTACAGCCTGAGAAGATGAGAGAGGAAAACATCATTGCATCTGACTGAAAGTAATGTTAGTGTTATTCACATAGATTCCTGACTAGATTTCAACATTTAATCTTTGGAGGGAGCTAAAATGGCAAGCTTCAAATCCAGTATCAAAACCAAAATATTCACTATCCTCAATATCAGCCAATGTTTCTGTTCTCTAATTCAAAGCCACTTTACAAAATTAAATCGCAGCAGCTTTGTTGAATACTTTGTGGATGTACTTACCACTTCAATTGTATCACCAGAATTGCAGATACGATTAAAGTTTCGCCTTGGTTCAGTTCTTCTTAGTGATTCTGGGTTGTTATGTTTATTTCTGTCTTATTTGTTAATTAGATTTGGTTTTGCAGTTCCCCTGTTTGTGTATTCTTCCTCGCTCCTTGCTATCATTCTCTCTCGCTCCTCAGTCTAACTTCTGTTCTCTACCTTCACACCTGTAACCCATTTCTAATCAGCCATCTGTTCCTTGTTCAGTAATCAAGCTCCCCAGTAAATTTACAACTTGTTCTGAGTCACTCTGGTTCTCTCTGCTGGCTTTTGTTCTTGGGTTTTTTGCTTTACTCTGGTTCCCTGTGATTATTTTATTTATTTATTTATTTATTTATTTATTTATTTATTTATTTTTGATATTTTTGCTCTTCATTTTTATTTAAACTTCAGTTATACTTACCTTCTCTGCCTTGCTGCATTTGGGTCCTAAATCAACATAAACTCATCATGGCAGTGCCAGTACTAGTTACAGGCATTTCACTAGTTTGCAAAAAATAATTACTATTCTTTTTGGGCAGCTAATAAACTTTTTTGAGTAGATGTCTACTGAAGTGCAGTGGTGAAAAGGTAGAAAACGTCAAATATTTACATACATTTTTTGTCAGCCTCACATTGAAACTGGGAAAACTAAATCACACGGAATGAAAATGGATTTTATTCCAATCTTCATAAAATCCATTAAATCGGTAAATGCAAGTAGTTATTTTTGCACCATTTCTAATCATCCATCATCTGTCGCCTATAGATGAATGTGTGAAAAATTATATAAATCAATCAAACAACAATCAAACCATCTTTTACATTTTCCCCCCATTTATTAAACGGTGGCGTGTGTGTCTTACCGGATCACTCCGTACATAACAAGCACATTCCCCAGCAGTCCCACCACGCAGACGAGAGAGTAGAGAGCCGTGATGCAGACTGCGATGATGAGACCTGAGGTGTCTCTGGCTGCGACCCCGCTGGTTTCGTTGCTTTTAGACGGTTCAGTCAGCAGATCCTCTAAGAATGTGGCATTTAAATAAGGAGTTGCAGACCCAGCGTAGATCTCCTGAAAGTCCTCTGAAGGAACTGTAGGGAACTCCATCACAATTTGGATGAGAGTTTAAACGCGCTGACAAGTCGGAGCTTTTTTTTCCCTTCTTCTTCTCCTCCTCTCCACGGCAGGTGTTCAGGAGCGCTCCAGAAAACAGATCAGAGACATGGCGCTCAGAGGATGTCGGACTCGTGTCTCTCCTGCCCGCTCGCTCCGTGCGTCTGTGCGCGCTCCCATTGGCAGAGCGCGTCGGTTCGGTTCGGTTCGGTTCGTAGAGGAGAGGAGAGGGCTTTTCAGATTTTTGAAAAAAGAACAACATACAAAAATCTTTATTTCCTTTTGTAGTTTTATTTTGTTCATATCTCCATCACACAGCAAATGTCATCTCAATGCACTTTGCGAAGCAAACCGATTCATTCCCAAAAGCATAGAATCAAATAAATCCAATTATACTTATATATTTAAATTCAATCACACACATTCTCATTCAATCAGGTCAACCACAATTCAGTGTATAATATGAACTGGTGGAAAGTTGTATATCCAAGGGAGTTCAGCACATTGTATAAAGTTATTCCCATTCTGAGCAAGTATGGGTGCGATAGTGGAGAGAAACAAGTCCAGTCCAACAGAAAGAAACCTCCAACAGAACTGCTGGGACTTACTGAGAGCCAGAAGAAAATCCCACACTGCAGCAATTTGTTAGCTTTGTTTGGGAGAGATGTACAGTCAAAGGCTCCGAGTATTACTGGGATTTAAAAGTAGCTACATGTACTTAGTCAACTGAAATCACTGAACACAGAATCTGTTGTCCATGTTTGTCTTACACTTAAGAAGCCCTGCTTTAGATTTCAATAAAAGTTACGCTGTGGGTTTTATCACACTTCATGTTAATTTAACTAATAAACTAAGAATTTGTTGCAGTTCACTAACAAATTGCAACAAATAGGTTAATATTAGTGCTCTGAAAATGTACAAGATTTCCTGAATTAACAATAAGATCCATTCAAATCTATTTGATGAATTTGCTCATGTTTGACTTCTATTGTCTCCAACAGTTCACTATTTATTTTCTTATCAGAGCTTCTTATCCCAGCTTCCAGAAACCAGGTCGCCAAAAGCGGCAACTGCTGAGAAAATGTCTCTGTGTAGAACCCTAACAGCCTGATCAAACATGTCTGCACCGAGGCGAATAGATCAGAGCTCTGGCTGCTTCCAATATTTACGTGCCTTTCATGGCCTGTAGCTAGTGTTAATGGGGCTTCATTAGAGGATGGGCTGTTCTCACCAGTCAGTCAGTGCCTTGAAATTACCTCACTAAAGCAGAAGAGAGATGCCTGGAATTATCAGACAATTACATGCATTTTCAAGGCAGCACTGAGAAATGATCATGATCCTGCTTCATCAAATTGTCATTGAATTGTACTAACATAGATGCATTAGTTAGATATTTCTGGTTTTGATCCGAGATTAACAGAGTTAAATAAATCAAATATTTTATGTTTTATGAATTCATCTGGAAAAATATTTCAATTAATCTGTATGAATTGATAAATTAATTTATGGTAACCTGAAGTGTTAATTTCCAGGATGTGTCTAAATCCTTTCCTACCAGAAACTTAATCGCTAAGCATGTGCCTCTTTTGTCTTTAAGCCCATCGTATCCGAAACCTTCACGACTCGGTCTCTGGATGTGGTCATGGTTGCCTGCTGAGACCTGAGCTCTGATCTGAGCAGTGTTTATAGAAATCTGTCAGACGATTTCAGCCTCAGACTGCTTCTCTTGTCTCCTGTCTCAGTTGCATTTATATAAAATTACCTTTACCAATCTCTGCTTTTACAGAACCACCATCAGCTCAGCACAGAACAGTGATAGCGGGAAGATTAGGGCCAGCATGATGCCCTCACATTTCTAATATAGACGGTTTATATCAATTTAGAAAAAAGGGCATGGAGGCAACTGTAATGGAGACAATTTATACTGACTGAAGACCTGTTTCAGTAGAGTACAGAAAGTTTCCTTTATCAATTTTTGCAAAGTTTACATCCTTGAAGAGCTAGAGTTGATATACAGTCATATTGAATGAATTTGAATATTGTGAAAAAGTTAATTAAATTCTGTAATTTAATTCACTAAGTGAATTAACATTTTTATCAAGATTAATTACACACCGACTGACATTTTCTAGACTTTATTTATTTTAATCATGATGAATATCTGCTTATAGCTAATAAAAGTGTGACAGTTAAGATTTGAAAATTATATCATACCAATAAAATATTTTTTAAATGCAGAATTGTGGGCTGTAAGACCCAAAATTGTCATATTGCAACATCTCTACAGCTTGGTTTCAAACATAAAAAATGTACAGCTGTTAATCTTTTTTTTTTTAATTATTATTTATTTTATGCGCAGACTTTGGCAATTTAACCCGATTGCACAGTCGGGTGCAGTAGCATTGCACAATGCTACTGGACAGAAAATGTTCATGCTATTTCCTCCCACAGAGAAACTAAAATGTCTTTTCAAATGTATTGGCTGATTATTATAATGTGTAGAATATGGGTACATTTGTCATTTTTGTGCAACACTTGTACGCAACGCGACATAACTTTATGTTATATTTTATAAAACCTTACAAAAAACAATAAAAAACCCATCTGAAATCATCATAGAGTTAATTTATCAAATAACCCTCAACAGAAAGCATATAAAATGCATCGAATATGACTGTATATTAACATGTGCAATGCAAATCATGATTAACAAGCAAAAATAATTATTAAAATAATCTGACTGAAACTCATAAATCAAATCAATAGAACCCAAATGGATCCAGATTAGCAAACAGACTGCATGTTTAATGACACACCAATATCTGATAAAGTTGTCAAGAGATTTAAAACAAGGTTGGGTTACATAAAGCAACCACATGCTTTATGTTGTTTGCCCTTTCTTTAGTTTTTCTTCTGCTTTAGGAGTGAACAGATGAACAAAGAAAAAAATCCAAGTTGGCAAAGAAAACAACCTCGCTTTGCTGTTACGTTAATAAGTGTTTCTAAAACTTTGGTAAAAAGATAAAACATGATTTTCTTTTTGTTGAGAAAAAAGAAATAGCCACCATCAGGTTTTCTGCTGGTGGCTATGCCGCCAGCTTTTCTATACCTAGATTATAATCATCCTCTATTTATGTCTGTCATGCTCTTAATTGCCACCCTCTGGTAAATGACCTTTTTATATCAGTGACGGTAAGAAGAAAAAGGTGGCAAGCGACAGCAGAGCCTTTCTCTCTGCACCAACCACACACTGCGACTAGATGATGCAAGAAAAATCAAGGAAAATCTCTGGTTATTGCACAGCAGGAGGAATATTTCATTTCCACCACAAACCAAGCTATTTATTTTATTTTATTAATGTTTGGTATTAAAATAAGGACTCTACTCCACCCAGAAATATGCAGTAAACTTCTCTTAGCTGCTATTAATAGTGTTAGACTGAGCTAGCTCCAGGCCTGACGGTTAATAGTCATGTCCTTCTGCTTGCAGTCGTCTTGCTCCTACACTTTGGCTTTAATGTAATTTGACACTGTTGACATTTTGTCGAGCTGTTGACAGTCTGAAAAGATTTCTATTAACATGCACGTCTTAAAGAGGATTCATTTCAAGCTGTTGTTTTTCACAGCTACATCTGTCTCGGCGGCAGATTAAGCAAGTTTTAATGACTTGAACTGAGACTCAAAACAAAGGAAAGACGTGACATGAACTGACGGAGGGAACCTGGAGATTAGAAAAATTAAAATGAGCAGTATGTTACAGAAAAAAGTAATAACTTCCCTTTATTTATTTTTTTTAAATAAAGATAAGTTTGATTATTACTCAAATAACAGAAGCATGCTAATATAAAGTAAGTAACATTAACAGACTGCATGGTGTCCCTAATTTGACATACGACACACCACAGCTGCATTATGTAAAATGTAACATAGGAAGCAGGTCAACATATAATTATATAATTATAATCAGCACAACTTTCACACCAGGAATTCTGTTGTGATGCTGCTGGATTTTTTTTATTTTATTTTTAACTGAGAAGCAAATATCTCCTCACCAAATCCTTAAAACAAAACCACCAGCTTTGTGCTGCTTGTTCGGCTAATTTTTGAGAAATTTACATCAAGAATATGAAAGTGTTCAGATGACTGGAATAGCAAACGGTGTGAAGGTATATTTACTAGGTCTACTAGGACAGCATTTTGAAAACAATTTAATAGAAATCCCGAATTGCTCATTCCCTTCCCTTTGTCTTGGCACAACTAAAATCACATTTTTAATCTTAAATCATCGAATAGATACATTTTGTGAAATACAAAATGTATCAGAAAAGATCATAGCACTCAGAGAGCATAGTGTTATGTATACTGTGTCTTTACCGGGATGAAATATGTAAAAACAATTGGTTGAATGTTCAGTCCATCAGCGCCCCCGAGCAGTCAGATGAGTATTAGCTCAGTTAATCAGATAAAAGACCATGCTGTCCTCCTGTTGGAGCCGCTCCAGGCTCTCACTGTATTTAGATAAATAAATCATCATCAGTGCAGACGCAGCAGCTGAATTGAGAAGCGAGAGATTAAAGCTGACTATTATTGCATCATTAAAGCAACATTTTAATAATAGTTGCATCAGTTTGTAAGCATTGGTGGAGATATGTTGCTCTTACCTCAGAGGTGTTCAGTGTGATCAAAAAATGTATGGCAGCCTGATTCAGCAGAAGATGAAATCAGATTTTCTGCAGTATGAAGTGCAGAGATGGGGAATACTGAGACATTAATTCATAAATGCCACATTTCTTTGCATACTGAATAATACAACCGGGGTTTAAGCATTTTATAAGAAAACAAATTAACCATGAAACAAATAGGGTAGACATGACAAAACTTCCTGTAAGATACTCACAGAAAAATACCAAAATGTTGTTGTGACTTGTTTAGCTTTGATCATGACCCAAAGTCGATTTTAAGAATATGAGATGCATCGGCAGACTGCCAGAGCCTCTGATGAGAGAAGAAAAACGAATCCTACTGTTGTGGCAAAATCTACACCCTAAATGTTAAAGTCTGGACTCTGGCGGCCAATCGGTGTGTGCAAACAATGTCCTGTGCTTTTTGATCCGATCTTGCTTCATTTAATTTTGATGAATCTGGCCACAGTTACCCTTTATAACACTGAGGTTAACAAAACATCTTGGATTGTTATTTAAGGAATGTGAAGAGAATAAATGTCAAGAGTATAAAGTGTTAGGTTTGGAGTTTTGTCTGAATCTCTGTGATTATGTCAAAATTCTCTTAGGAATGATCTTATGTTGCCTTTTTTTTTTTTTTTTTTTTTTTTTAGAAATTCAGCTTAAAACAATCCATCTAGTTAACCTGACATAGTCAGAAAACCCAGTCAATTCTTTTGGAATTTGCTGTGGTGAATAATTTGCTAGTTGCTGCAAATATTTGTCTTTTGACTCTTTTTTTTAAGAGATGCTCATCGTGGACAGGTGTATCTAAAGTGGGGAACCATCAAGGTATCTGACTATTTGAACCAGATCAACACCTTTCAGTCTCTGAATGGCCTGTTGGACAGGAATAACACCAAACAGAGAGACATGGAGACATTTAGCAGAGGTAGCTGGTGCCCATATGAGAGGCTGGGTACACAGAGCCACACTGGACACACTGGACACACAGCTATGCATACATACTAATACCAGAGGGAAATTTAGAGAGACCAATTAAACTAACAGCCTTGTCTTTTGGAAGAAGCTGAAGAACCTGCAAATCTAATGATTTGGACCCAGAACCTTCTTGCTGCAATACGACAGTGCTACTGACTGAATGACCAATGAGTCTGCGTCTTCTTTCTACTCTCAACTTCATGTGAGATATTAGGCTGAAAACAACATTTTGTCTTTGAACTCCTGAGTGACTGATGAAGTTTTGATAGTAGTCAGCCTTACCCGTTTTCAGTGGTTTAACTTGCATTCCCTAAATAATGTAGTGTTAAAATGATGTCATCATTCTGAGAAACGTACATAATCTTCTTACTTCTGTAAAGATGCATTAAATAACAAGGTAAATTTTGATGGTAGATATCTATGAGATGGATTTATTTTTGTATACTAATTTTGCATAGTGTATCAAACACTGCATACTGTATCAAAGTAGAAGGGAAAAATCATAAAGACACTTCACATTTTCGTTGTTACAAGAAGTGATCCGTTTTTTGTTTGTTTTTACCAAAAGCATAATTTTGCTCCCCCTCTTTAAAATTTATTGAAGCAGCTACTCCACTTGCACCACGGCTAGACTGCCTGTGGCAGAAAGGTCAACACGGGAAAAGGTTCCCAGAACATTAGTTGCTCAGAAATCTAATTTTTGCTGTAATCTCGACGAGCTGTGATATGAATTTCTCACGGCAGTTGCCAAAATTCGCAGTGGATATTTAAAGAGGGCTCCTCTTTTGTTCACATTAGTTAAGCATATCACTCAAAATCTGTGCAGAAAATTATGAATTCTAAAATTTTTTTTGTCAATCTCACAAATATTGACGACCTGATAACAGCAGTGACAGGAGTCAAAGTAAGACAGCTCACACACTGTGCTGGAGCGAGACGACTTACTTAACTCTTTATCTCATTGAGCTTAGCAATGTTTGCATGCCAAATGTTCTTCCACCTGCTCTGTTGCTGCAGATGTGATAAAATAGGTATTTATTTTAGAGAACAATCTGTTCTGCAAAAAGGGAGCTCTGAAAAAAAAAACCTGGAATGTTGTGACAGCAGGGTGAGCTCTCGCTGTGATGACAGAACCTTTACAATCCTCTACATCTGTCTGCCAGCAGAGTTCTGAGACCTACAGTGGAAATGTAAAAGAACGATAAATGTTCTTTTACATTCGTTCTTTTAAATGGGTCCTACATTAAAAGACATAGACAGCTGAAGTCGTGTTTTGTTTTTTTTTGTCTCCTCTCCCCTTAGAGAAAATCACTCATCATTAATCTGCACAGGCAGCGTGATTAGCCGCATCAGTCATCAACCCAATGAAAACCTTGGGAAGGATTACACTGCCTCTCTGAACCATGTCCCTCATGGCAGGAGATGCTGGCACTTTAAAGTCTGCATGTTGCTAGGTTGTTGCGTAATGAAGATCCACATTCAATTTTTAGTGATGAAACAAGACAGATTAGATTCGTACAGTTGTTCCAGTCCTAACATGAACATATTCCGCAGTAGATTGAGTTATTAACTCAAAGAAACTATTGTATTATTTATGTCTTTATTATTGTGAGTGAATACGTTTTATGTCAACGTCAGACTTTTTCAGGTTATCAGAATGAGTTATATCACTCTATGAGAGCTATATTTCCTAGAACAAGAAATAATAAAATAAGGGAACACATGTTGAATTATCTACTCTTATGCTGCCTCTGTTATTTCAGAAACCTTTGTGTATGAAAGAGAGAAGAAACAAAAGAATGTGTTTACTGACAGTGCTGTAAGTCATTTGTGCGTCTGTCAGACCTAAAGCCCATTGGAGAGCTGAGCATCTGTTAGCTGTCATGTTGCATTGCCTTGAAGTGTCCACAGTTTTCAGCCCAGAACTCCTGCTGCTGTCCTCAGCTCTGAAGACGTTAACACAGCTTTTGTTATTCCATTTGGCGTCAGTAGGATCTCCCTGCAAATACAGTTGGTTGGTTGCATTTGGAGGTCAGCGACCGCAGGACTCTCATCATTTGCCACAGTCACGTAGAAAACTGTGAATAACAATTACTATGTAGATGCTAAGTTGGAGCTACACATTGATGTTCTAGAAATGAGAATCGTCACCACAATCAGCAAAGCTTTCTGCGAGGTTTGTTTTCATGTTTCTTCAACAGACATGCATGTTAAGGTAATTTCTTTTACTCCAAGTTGGTCTTGGGGGTGAGTGTGCATTGATATTTGAAACAGACATGGAGCTAAACGGAAAAATTATCCGTCCACGGAGTACCTCACATTTCTTCAATTGCCTATGCATCAGGGCTTCCTACCTGCCACCCCTCCCGCAGGAAAGGATGGAGACGACAAAGTGAGAAAATGCTTTGTTACACTCAGCTTGACATTCAACTAAAATGTTCCCGGGGAGAGTTGGCGCGTCCGTTTGGCCCTTCACTACCTCTCTGCATGACGGCAGCCAGAGCGGCTGAAAAACTGACAAAAAAACAAAACACTGAAAATTCTGCATTGTACAAACTACATTTCATGTATGAGCATTTTCCCCTGCAGCATTTATCTGAATTAAGATTGTACTTATAAAGACAACACCTGGAAAGCTGTTCTTGCTTTACTCCACAGAATCACTCAAAAAAGATTAAAAACCTGCTTCATGGCAGAATACAATTATTTCACTTTATTTAAACAAAAACATTAAACAAAGATGATTTCTTCTGCTGTTAAATTTTACTTTTACAGTCACATTTATGTTTTCTATTTCCCATATTTCCCATAATATCCATTTACAAATGGATATTTTACATTTTAGTACACAGAGTCCTTGTTATAACTTCAGAAAAACAAGCTAACTGCTCAGATAGCCAGCCATCACATCCATGGTTTGATAACTCTATGCCAAAACTGCAGAAGGTTTTATGTAAATTAATATACGGTAAATAAAACACCTGGAGGCGGAGTGCAAAGCTTCACTTCCTCTGGTCTATTTATCTGTTTGACTTAAAGCTGAAGGAATAGTTCAGATAAATTAGCAAGCAGCTTTCACTACAACTCTGGTTTATCCTCGCATCCTTGTTTATCCTTATTAGTGCAACAACATTATTCCAGATTTGACTTGCTGCTCAGCCATCAACAACCAGTTGCTGGTACTTGCTGTACAGTTCAGCAGAGCTGTATATTTTTAATTTACAGCTATGTATTTTTTTTAATTAAAAAAATATGCCTATTCTTTTGGGTTATTTTTTTAATGAGTCTCTTGCCTGTGTTAGGGAAGCGATTGAGCTTTCTTCACCAGCAGGATTCTGATAGGCTCAGAGACAACATCAATGTTTAACTGAACAACCATAAGCATCACGCTGCAAGGCTTTTGCAAGTTGGTTATTTAATGATTCCTGAGCTCTACGGTAATTATTTAGAAGAACCTGGACTGCTATTGTTTATGTGTCGTCGGTTTAATTGCATTTATTAACTGCTTTGCCTCTGAAGAAGCCAAGTAACAGAAACCACTGATATGATACAGTGACTCTCTGACATTTAAGTTTTAGCTTCTTTTGAAAAATATATTGAATAATTAGTTTATTTAAGTACTGTTAAAGGAATAAATGAAGGATGCTGTCAGATGTTATTTCTTTAAAGGGTATTCACTGCAGGAGTTTTTGGAATCCCAGTAACGCTTGCCATAACCAGTGAGTGTTTTCCATATCTTTACATTGATTTAATATATCACTCCTTGAGAAAACTGTGAAATCTTTGCAGAGGAAGCTCCTCTGGTATGATAGCTGAGACTGGCTGCTCTTCTCTCTCTCTAGCTGCTAAATGGAAATCTCAGAGGATGCTATTTCCCACCATGTTTGTTTTTTAAGCTCCTTCTCAGCAGTGTTCGGCGATAACAGCCAGCGGTTCCGTTTGTTGTCAGAGCTTCAGCTGACAATTAGTTATGCAACAGTGATTTCTGTGGGTCTAGGACTTGATTAGTTCCCTGATTTCCGTCTGGTGGGGGCAAACGGCTCAGACAGAGGCAGTGACTGCCAAATGAAAACGCTGCTCCTGCTGCAGACATTTAGTCTGTTGGTGAATCTCCACAAATCCTCACAGCCTTCAGAACCAAAGCTGAAGTATAATGTGTCTAAATCATTGTATGTGTTTGAAGAGCAATGATGTCATTAATGATGACTGAATGAAGGGAACAAACAAAGCAGGGGGGAGGCAGAGACAGCCTCTATGCTGCAATGACTGATGTTTACGCTTTTCTTCTCGAAGAAGCTCTTCCTTTGAAGGAACTGAGTCATTCTTCTTGGGTTGTTCTGTGTGGCAGAACTTCAGTTTTGACCCAAACAAAGAAAACTCAAAGAGAAACTGGAGAAACTCCACTTCCTGTGGAAATGCAGTGTGAATGCTATAAGTTGAAGCAGTAGTCCTGTGGGTAAATTTGTGGACCCCATGCTTAGTTGATCAAAATCTATGACACAGGGTATAACAAAAAGAAATATTTAGATTTAGTTTTTTATTATTATTTTCATTTGCAGCAAGAAAAACAACAGCTTTGTGTTGTTCCAAAATAAATGGAGAAAAAAAATATGCTGGTTTTATTCATTTTTTTCAAAGTCAAGTCATTTTAAGACCTGTTTTTTAAAAAACAGGTCACACACTGATGTGGGAGGGAATCCTATTCCTTTTCCAGCATTTCTCGTAAGCCAGTCAGTATGGCTGTTATCTTGTCACCTTTTTAATTGGCTTATACAGAACTAATACAACAACCGTAGTTGATACAAAATTCTGTCTCTTGACCAATGTTTTTGGCTGAAAGCTTGTCACATTCAAACTTTATGTAAAAAAAAACATTTTCATAAGCATAATAAAATGTTACAAAGAGCAGACCTTGGAGAAACAAGAGCTCACAAATTTCTGCTTTGGGACAAAACCTGCAGAAGAGTTATTGATGTCGAAGATGAATGGTTGAAATATAAACGTGGAATGTGGGAGGAATGTTTTTTAAAAAATGCACAAAAAAGACCACATGAGTAAGAAAAGGCATGATGAAAATTGAGAGCAGCACGGTGAGAGTTCAAGGATGTTATCAGTTCTGCGTAAAGATGTGAAGGTTTAAATGAAGTAGAAACAGATTTCACTTGAAGGATAATGAACTGCTGATGGTCTGAACCCTGTGCAAAGCGGAGACGTCTGCCTTGACCAGCAGTGGCTTTGCTGGTGTTTGAGATTTGATTTAATCTTTATTTAATGAATATAAGAATACCATAACATATGAACTGTGCTTAACTTGGTATCACTTTCTGTATAAAGCTTTCTTGCTGCAAAACAAATTTACATTAATTTCAAGTGAGATTAAATGAAAACAGTACATTTTCCTGCTGTCATGGAAACAAAAAAAGTTATTTAAGTTAAAAACAAGCAAAACAATCTATAAGACTTCTCTAAATTTTGCTATCTTTGTGGCTGAGACTCAATGCATAAGGCAGGGCAGCATCATGGCAACAATCCAGATGATTAAAACTCTTTTGTGCCTCATATAGTCTGTCAAAATACCAGAAACCCAGAACATGGAAAACATTTGTTTGAATATTTATACACAAGTGTGATTGACTGCGTTAAGACCCTCCCCTTGGCTCTGATTGGATGTTTTTGACTGCAAGCGGTGCATTTCTGCAGATGCCAATGGAACCACATGGAGAAGACAGAGGAGCTCGATATTTTCACAGATTATCAACTTCATACTGTCGATAATCTTCATAATATATATATATATATATATATATATATATATATATATATCATAACAGCATAAGACATGGTGCAGAAACAAAATCAAAACATGCTCTCTCAGCGGTTTAATTATTTTAACTACCTGTTGTTTTTTATTATTTCACAATCCCTATCTTTTGTAGTGTTACTGCACGATTTTCTTCAGGGTCACTGCAGACCTGCACTGATTCAAAGTGAAGGTGGAAGCGCTGGGTGTCAGGCAGGTGTGAAATGAGACGGAAGAGAGTCCGGAGCCGAGCAGGCCTGGCTGCTTACCCTCATAAACACTATGATATTTGCATGCACGTGTACAGAGGCAGACAAAGGCTTGCATAAAATGTCAAAACCCTATCATTACCTCAACCAGCAGTTAAAGAATGCTATATTCTGCATGAGAAAACAGGGAGTGTGGACAGGTTTACGTAACACCTAAAGAGGCAAAGATCAGATGCAATTACCCACATGATGGAGAGCGGCAGAATCTCATCAGTTTTCTCTTTGAAAGTCACAGCAGGAAAATAAGACGGAAAATTACGGATGACTCCGTAGCTCCCTGCTTCCATAGAAAATGGTTTTGACTTGAAAACAATTGTCCCTCTTTTTCAAATAGAATAAGCGATAGATTTAATATTACTCTTATCTCTCAGGAGATTGTGAATATACAGTCCTACGACTGCAGGAGTGTGTCAGTCACATCAATCACACACATTGATGAATTTCAACATAAATTAATGTGACAGACTAGCATAAATTATTGTATAATCGTGAAGTGGAACGACAACGATACATGGCATTCTTAACATTAGACAGAAAGAAAAGCTCAAATATCTGAAGCAAATATATGTGTTAGGAATAAAATCAGCTACCTATCAGTGTAAATCCAATAGCTGAGTCTCTGAAGTGCAAACGCTGCTTAATACTAGAGGGAAGTAAACACTGTCATATCAAGGGTTTGATCTGGTCCTTATCAAGTTGTACGATTATTTAAATGTCAGCACAAATGTACAAACACATCACGCATTTCAAAAGGTTACTATATACAACGATGAAAGCAAAAGCAAAAAGTTCTAAATAAAAATATTAGACCATAAAAATAATAGATATACCAAGAAATACTTATTTTTTGCACTTTTTTCTTTCACATTGGAGGTGTATTGGGGGAAGTTATTACCGTAAGAATTATGATTTCTCTTTGCATGATTCTCTTTAAAAGCTGACAACATGATTGAGAGTTTTACTTTGTAGAAGTCGTCTGACGCTGTCTCTTTGATAAAATGCTATTTGGAGCAAAATGTCTATTTATGAGGGTCTGACTGTTTACAGATTTACCAAAAATAAAAAAAGACTACATGTTGTGATCAAATCATTTGTCTATGTCAATTATTACTATGTGGAAAGTAATAGGAAAGAAAACAGTAAAATAAATATTTAGAGTTTTTTAAGTCATTTTCTTGTTACAGAAAAAATAAGTTAAAAGTCAGCTCCACATTTCTTCCACCATTCTTCTCTTTTCTGGATAATACAATAACTGTTTTTACTACAATATTTTGTTTTGACAACAAACTGAAAATATTTCATTCCTCCCACACTTCAGGCATACATATTTATCATGACTAAATGTTTATATTATATTATTTGATTTTATTTTTTCATTCAAGTGGCATATTTTCTAGGTGTTTTAATCATATTTTTAATCTGTGTTGGTTGTTTTTGATTTCTTAAATGCACCGGGTCGCATGAAGTGTTATCTATAAACAAACTTCCCAATAATGTTGCAGAACCATCTCTGTACAGCCTGCTGCTGCATGTAAATGAAGGTAAACAACCGACCACTCAACATCCTGTTCAAGTGCTGCTGAAGTCGAAGGAGTAAGAGGTTGAGAGAATCAGAGTAGGAGATGAAAAATGGCAGGAAATCTGACAGAGACGGGAAGATGGACGCTGCAGACTGGCTGCGTGATGAGAGGCGATGGAAACTGGCAAGTGATGAAAAACAGACGCGTCTGACAGTAGACGTTCAAAGACAGTGAACGGAGAAGTGCATTTAAATTGGCTAGTAAAGAGACCGTTTAGTATTGTAGGAGTTAAAAGACCTCAATGACCAATCTGAGACAAAAAAAAAAAAAAAGTTGGGAAAATGTGGTTACCATAGAAACCTCCCAGGTCCTGTAAAGCCTTTCTCTGTTCTTTGAGAGGTCTGCTGCCCCTCGTTGAGACATCCGGAAAATTATGTCTGAAATCTGTCTCAGCAAAAAGGTTCAAATGCAGTGAAACCATCTTCGTGTACTGTTTGTCAAAATCCCCATTATGGCAGGAGTGTTTGAAGGAAATTTAAACACTTAATGGAATTTAGTGCAAAACGTAAAAGGTGGACAGACTGCCTGCAGCTGTACCTCTTACTGCTCTCCACCCAGTCAAAAAGAGAACAGAAATGTTGACATTTGGTCACCATTCCTACTTGTAGTTGAATGAACCAAAGAAGGAGTAGTGGGCTCGACTACACAGTCACAAAAAAATACAGCCAGAAGAGAAGTAAGACAAATTTAACCATGCATGATGAATGAAATCAATTTTAGTTTTCAATAACCCCTGACTCAAACCTATTTGTGCATTTTCTGATGGTTGCTGATATTTACAGCTCAAAAAATGCCATAGTGATATCCAGTTTATTCAACTTTTCACTGATGATGACAAAAAAGTGAATAATAACTGCATTCGATGAGATTTAAACCATTCTCTTTGCATACTGTATAAGTAACCAATAATTGGCCTCGGTTGTATAATCACATCATCTGACAAAAGATTTTAGAGTAAGAATGAGGGACTGGATTCAGTGTGAAGCACTGTGCAGGAAAAGTCTGTGGAGGGAGGAAATGTTGACATGCTCAGTTTACCGTTAATTATGCAGCAACAATCAGCCGCTTGTAATTACATTTTTGTGTTCATAAAGGGACCAATATCACTGGTTTTGAGAAATTACATTAGAATTATGCTTTATCCATGAACTCACAAAATAAGCTGCATGTTTCTAAGGGGTAATTAACAGCAATCAAACTGAGGAAATGTCTTCAGTTTATTAGATATTATAAAAACAACAAGAACATGACAAACAATGACACCAAGTTAAAACAAAGCAGGAAGATTCTTTCTATATAGCACCATAAAATCCAACAAATATCTGTTTTCTGATATGATTTGGCGTTTTAATTTGGGCAGGAGATGTCCAAAGTCAGCATAAGGAGAAATAAATAAATTACATATTGTTAAAATCTTAGCAACAATGGCTGAATTTAATCTAAAAGTTAGCTTTTAGTTGAAATGCTCTACTTGTGTGCTTATAGTAGACATAAATCATAAGATTAAAAAGGAAAATCCAAAGCATGGAATATATTTAATTAGTTAATGGCTCAGAAAACAATATGACATTACAAATCATTGTGAAAAAATACAGAAGTCATTTCCAACTATACAAACACATAAATTCTGCACCATAATGAGATTTAAAAAACAAAAACAAAAACAAAGAGATTGTTATATTAAAACAACAAAAGCATATTGCTGAGCCAAACTTTCCCCTTTCCCAATGTAACAAACTGAAGCCTAATTAAGTTCTCACTGAGAAACACTACAGTGGCAATAGTCAGCCAGGAAGGGAGAAATGAGGATGAATAATCCTGTCAAACCTTTTCATCCTGCCTTCAATTCCCGGGCAAGAAGGAAGCAGAGAGGGGAAAGTGTTTTCTGAGAATAAAGCCAGGCTCTAATGGACCTTCAAATCAAGTTGTTTTGGCTCAACGTGGCTGAAATCATCTGGATGTAGATGTAGAGCTGCGCAACGCTGATGACACTGTGTTTTGGATGACAGTATGGCCTTCAAATCTGAATGACTTTGCAGATGAAACAACTTGCACCATGGGTAAAATATTAAATGTTAATTGACTTTTACAGTATAGTAAGTGGAAACTGTTGTTTTATTATCTAGGGAAGGCAATTTTATTTGTATAGCACATTTCAAAATTCAATCAAAAAATAAAACAAAAATCTAGCAAAATGTTACGTTGCAGTGGCAAAATAGTGAAAGACTGACTGCAATTTATGTTGTACTGGTTGGTATTAATTGAAGGACACGCTAAATAAATAAGTTTCATGCCTTGGTTTAGTGGAAATCAGTGTTTCAGCATTTTTGCATATTTCTGGAAGTTTGTTCCAGAAAATTGTCCTCCTTCATTCTGCTGTGTTAAGCAACTTCCCCAGTTTTCTATCCTCCTCCAGGTTTATTAAATCATCTGGAGAAGATGAGGAGAAGGAACATTAAGCTCCATAACAATAGCGTTGGTCTAATTATACTTGATGATAGCTCTGATGAAGACTGAAATGGATGTGAGGCTGTAAGTCAGAGGTATTTACATAATAATTAATGGTTATATATTGGTCTGGTTAACATTTTTAAAATAGGAACCACATCAGGAAAGCCTCCTGGGCGGGGATAATTAAGTTTACTCCTTTGTGTGCAAAATAAGGATGCATGACAATATGTAATACACTTGTTTGGTTTTGTTTTGTTTTTTCTGGCCAATGGAAATTTTCAGTACTGTAGGAATATTAAGAATTTGACTCTACTTGGGCTTTGATGCTCTAATAGTAGAGAAACGTTCTAAAAATGCTGACTTTAAACATTTTTAGACAAAACTACACTTTAGCACACATCCTTATATTAAATATAAGCATTATTTTGGGTGGAGCCATGTCACCGCAAAGCATTTAGTAGTTGAAGAGACACAGTGGACTCAGTACTTTGTGGACTGGTGTCAGCTGAAGCATTTCCTGATCAACGTGGAGGAAGCCAAGGAGCTGGCGGTGGATTTCCACTGAAACAGATCCAGACCCACGTCACTGACACCAGGGAACAACCAGGGACCTGACTCTGACATAGTGGACTCTTGCAAGTAGAGTAATAAAATCCCCGCTGTTATTTGCTTATTGTTATTATTTGTCTTTTTAGTTTCTTGTAAATTGTCTGTTGCTGTTTTTTTGGTTACATGTAGGCACATCTTGTACATTTCTTTAAATTACCCTGGAGTCCCACATTTAGTTTGATCTGAATTTACTATCTTTAATCCTTGTACATTATTAATTTGTAAATGTGCCCTGTACAGTCTCTTGTTCTTAATATACTCTTTTTATATTTTTACCTCAGTTGAATATGCATGTTTCCATTTACTTTGCTGCTGGTACATATGAACTTCCCCACTATGGGACAATAAAGGATATTTCTATTCTATTCTATTCTATTCTATTCTATTCTATTCTATTCTATTCTATTCTTAGATGGCTCTGCTGTAAAGACTTCTCTTGTAAACCTTACTTTGCGAGCTTCGAGTGAAGTCATGGAGCCTGCAATCGCATATTTTCCAGCACTCTGCAGAGCCTCTTGCTCCTGCAGGTCATTTCACCTGGCATCAAGCATCCATGCATATGATACCATACCAGGAACAACACTCCCCTGTTCTAGGTAAACATGACTCACTCTAAACATCTAACAAACTGCGGATCCATTCTTCATTTGCATACATCAAAGGAATTAAACAATTTACAATTGTAATGAAAGCAAGAGTTATTATCATAACGGGAGCAAAGGAGGAAGACCTGTTGTGCTGTAAAAGACTCCCCAACTCCACTCAAACACTGAAGAAAGCAGGTGATGAACCACATTTAAAAGCTCGATGACACAAAGGAAAGGAGGCAAAGCTTCTAGTGAGCTCCTGTCAATGCAGCATGATGGAGAATGTACTGCAGTAATCATAAAAAAATGCATGAGGCAAGTCTAGTCAAGACCAGAAAAGTGAAAAAAAGGTTATTTACTGTAATTTATCAGAACAGAAGAAGGGTGAATCAACAAAGCCTGTCTGGCCAGCGAACAGCCCAGGAGACTGTCTGCATGAGATGACAGTCATCTAAGTGGAGCTCATTGTGGTGTATGAATCAATATTGTGAAGGATTCATAGAAACTTGGTCAAACAAACATGGTTTCATGGTACCACAGGGAAACCGAGTTGAGTGTAGGACAGGTGAAAGGTGGCAACTGAACCGATAATGGAGATTGATTTTGTATTTTGAATGATAATGGTTTTTTTTTGTTTGTTTTATTTTGTTTTTCATAAACTGCACCAAGATGCACTTAGAGTGGAAAGCACAATTGACAATTCTTTGGGCAAAGTAATGGTGCTGGGAATTTTTGGGTTTTGTCATCCATGTTGATATCACTTGTACACACACAAACTAACTATTGTTGCAGAAAATTTACACCTTTTTGCTAACGGGATATTCCCTGTTGGTTGTGGCCTAACAGGGCCAACTTGCTAAAAAAAAAGTTTTTTTCTAAAACAAACTTTTTCATTTTTCCCCCCCAAAAAAGTTCAGTACTGAGAAGCAAAACAACAAATTTGAGGTGTTGACTTGTTGACATTTTAATACTGGAAACCACAGCACACCTTCAGGATCCACGCATCAATGAGTCACGGCTGTTTTTTGGCAGAAAATGAGGGATGATTATACAGTGGATGTGTTTAACGACAATGAAGGCCTCTTTTCACATCAAAAGTTTCTCAGCTAAAGAGAAAGGTTGGTGAACTCCATCAGCCTGCTGCAGTGCAGCAGTGTCAAGATTTCAAAGAGGGAAAATAGTTTTGATGAGTAAGAAATTTCTCGAAGCGATAATGGCTTGGGCAGGCAGGGAGCGGCTACTTTAAAGATCCATTATGGGAGCAGGAGAAAAAGAGGAGTCTGAGACTTTGTCTCCACAAGACACGGTAACATTTGGCAAGGAGAAAAATAACCTGAAATATTATTTTTCATTCAAATGATTTTAATAGAGCATCCTCTGAATTCATCTGTAAGCTAAAATTGCGCTTCGCAAAATAGAATAATCCTTGATTACATATCATCATCTTTAAATCACCTCAGTTTCATTAAGAAGGACCCAGACTTTAATGTTCTCTTGTAAAGCGATGCTGAAGCAACATATTGAAGGTGCATAATTTCACAGCAGCAGTTTACTCCACTCTACATTAAGAGGAAACACCAACACCAAACATATAAGCAGCTTTAACAGTGTGGTGAATTCATACAAACTGATCCAATAACAGGATATAAATGGTTAGTACTAAGTCAATGGCCGGCTGGCTCTTCCTATTTTTGACGTGAAAGTTCATGTCCAATCAGAAGGAGACAGGACATGGGTCACCTGTGAGGTGTGTAATGAGGAAACCTTTCCTCTCTAAGAAAAACACAAAGGTCAGACTAATGTTTGCCAAAGAAAATTTAGACAAAGGCCAGGACTGTCACAATATTGGTTGTCAGACAGATGACTAAAACTGAAATGTTTGGTTATTTTATATTAAACAGATGTCATGTTTAACATAAAATAAAAGCCACCTGTTTGGACATAACCTCATACAAGCTGTGAGGCACAGAACTGGACGTCTTTGAGATCACAGTCTTTTTATCAATCATGAATTCTACAATGCATATAAAAGTGACATTTTGTGTTTAATTTGGAGAAAGAACTCCTAATTTGATTTAATTGCAAATAAATTTATCCCTAACCTCACTGCTCCTGTAACAACTGTTTCACATTTATTATTTAAAGTCACCCGTTCTTGTACCAGGAATCTCTCCTCCCAGTATTTATACTGGGGGTTTTTGTAAAGTCCAACGGTTTCTCTTCATGCAGCGCTACTTTCCTTGATTTTTATGAGCCTATAGTTGTTTTGTTGGTTTATTTTTCTCCCTGTTTGCCATCAAATACCAAACAGAATGATGAGGGGAAAAAAAGAGGTCCAAGAATGGAGCCTTGTGGTATCACAAAATGAGTGACCGAAAGATTCACTTTATTTTTTAAAGTAATTCACAGACATCCCTTTCCCAAAGATTTTTGATTGCAGCAATATAAAAATATCTTTTTAGCTAAAACTATAGAAACAGGCAACATTTTTAATAGAGCTAATAGATTTGGGGGAGATTTTGGAGTTTTTGTTGTTTCTGAATGTTAAAGTTTGCAGTATATTTAAATGTCCTTACTCATTGCACTGACCATTATTTGGAATCAATTTGCCCCCTTATAGATGTAAAACCATTCAGTATTTTCCAGTCTTAATGCTGAAAATGAAAATATTTTCAATAAGAGCATTATAGCCTGGAAAAGAATGGGGGGGGGAATAATGTTTATTCCTAGGAGAATAAATTATCCTTTTCTGATCAGAAATCACCAGCTGTCAGAGATCAGAGAGCCGAGCAGCTGCCTCAAAATGTGGGGAATTATGTTGCAGAATCCATTAACAAATTACAATAGGGAACACATTTGGGCTCTGTCAATAATATCATCTGCTTGTGTTAGCATATTCAGAATTGTATGCTAGTTAATGGAGTCAGATGTAGGTTTTGCTTTTTTTTCCTGTCAAGTCAAGCTGAAATTCATAGCATTTTCCAGAAGATTTAAAGTTTAAAGGGCGTCGTGCATAAAGCACTGGCACATAGCTGAGTCAATGTTTATGCCATCTTTGCCTGCTGATCAGCAGAGTGTTTTTTTTAATGGCAGAAATGATGCAGAAAAAGCAAATGAATGTGTTTCTAATCGCGTTAAAACAGATGGTGGAAACTCACATAGGGCAGACTGGAAACCTGATATATATATATATATATATATATATACAGTAACAAGTGTTACATAATTACCATCCACAGGTTTTCCATATGACATATGGAGAATAATTAGCAGATTATTGAAGCTGAAATTGAAGATGCTTTCTCTATGGTCTCTCTGAAAATGTGACTGAATTTCACCAGCACTTCTATTTGCTTTTTTCCACCTGGTCTTGAATGAAACAGGAATTTTATCATTTGTAGCACTGTGCTAAAAGATCAATGTACTTTTTGAGTGGACGTGTCTGCAGCAGGCTGTTTTAAATTCCTGGGAACTATCGCCACCTGCTGTTCTTTCCTGGGAGAAGAGCAACAAAAAATATATACTCTTAAATACAGTAGAAAATGTTGGTGAGGTTGAAAAATATCCAGGTATCACGACTTTGAGAAACCTGAAGAAGATGAGCAAATCAGTGGCAACTTTGCAAAGCAGAGTCCAATTAATTCAGATGAATGAATTGCTTGGCCACCATGATGTAGCTTTTATTTTGCTTTAAGTGTTTATTCAGTTACATTTACCTGAGTAACTTTGTGGAGAAAAAAAACAAAAAAAACGTACTTCTAGGCCTCCACTAGGTTTTTTGTGAAATCTAACGACTCTGTTACATGAGCAAAGAATACTATAAATGCAAATATAATCATTAAGGGTTAAATGATGCCAAAAAAGATGAACTTGACATGCAGTTTGTACACATCAAACAGAGCAATGACAAATTACAATCTTTTTTTTCTTAAATGATACTTCAGAGAGATTTTATTTATGTGGTTTTATTGGAAGATATATGTATATACAAAATAAACGGCTATTATATTGCATGACATGTAAAAGAGATTAACATGTCCTGTTAATTAGGTATTACTCATTTACAACCATGTGGATTTTATGATTAAGCCATAGTCCAATCCACTGTATTCCAACTTTATTTATCCATGGTCATAAATCTAAAAAATCTCAAGTAAAAATTGAAAGAACGTTTTTGTTGAAATCATCATCTACAGTGGTTCGCTAACTTTGTCTTGTCCCGTTATGGAGAAGAAGCAATACAGGGTCTCTGAAAAATATAACTTCGCCTTTGAAGGCATCAGCAGAACTGAAATTTAAAAGCAAACAGAAACAGAAACAATTTTGAACATGTTTTAGTTTTTTAAGTAGAAAAGTTTGCGAAACAGATTAAAGCCCTACCTTCCAGCGGTTGCCACACTCATTGCAGAGGACAAATGTGGTCATCGGCTCATCAGCACTGCGGGTCTGCACCTGAAAGGAGGAGAGCTACAATGAGTAAAAGGAATTTATCTTGAAAGTAATACGTTATCACCTAAAATAAAGTGGAACGAAAAGTTAGAAAGGAATCTGGAGAGGGGAACAAAATGAACAGACGCATAAATACAGATGAGGGGTGATGACCCTAACCTCGGTGGAAGCTTTTTTCTCCCCTACATATGGAAAATCATAATTTCAAGACTTCATTTGGATTAAATCAGGCTATATTTGTCTGATCTTAACATTTGTTTGATGATGTGAAACATTTAGGTGTAACACCAAAGAGAAAACCAAAGCTCGGTTCCTCTTTTAATGGAAGCATGGAAGAGGAAGCGACACCGACTCGTTATTATCTTGTCATCTTGCCTCCGTTTCCTTTGTGACGGCCGGTTTAAGTTGTAAGAGCAGCCCTGTTTACCTGGTTGTAGGTGCAGTTCTTCTTCTTGCATTTGCCGCACTGCAGCAGGTCTGTGGTGGTCCCACCGGTTTTGGCCATCTGGTGCTCCCTGATGGCCTCCTGGGTTAGGACGTTCCTCAGCTGTTTCAGCTCATCACTGGCCATTTCCTGGACACGATACAGCGAGCAGGAGAACATGTGGCCTACAGTGAGGACGAAAACTAAAGAGGGGAATATTGGGAGGCGGTCACTGCGTAACAGTGAACTACCTCAGCAGACATGCTGGCGATGCGGCTCAACTCGATGCTGCCGGCCAGGACGTTTCTGCGAAGTCCCGGGTTCTTGGGGTCCTTCAGGTTGCTGATGCGGCTCCGGACTCGGTTCTTGTACTTCATATCTGTGGCCCTGATCTCTTGGTAGATATGTGAACTCCCGCAGTCAAGTCCAAACAGTAAAATCTAAATTTTTGTCAACTACCAATTAGTAAAATAAGATCCAGCTGTGAAGTGATGTAAGCAAAGGATATGATCCTCAAGCTCTGCTGCCATGCCGTCACAGTTTGCTCCAAAATCTTTGTAGTCATCTGTAAAAACGCAGAGCGAATTAGTCAGTTCAGTGATCACCTCTGCGGTTTCAGTAGTCTACAGAGAGGTTTTAGCCTCACTGTCTGTCCGCAGGGCAGCCGCCAGCATCTCAATGCACTTGTCTCTAACGGAGTCTCCAGTAGCCAGGTGAGGGGACAGAGGACCCCCAGGAGAGCTGAAGCTGGGTGACAGCGGACTGGTCGGGGTGGTGGGAGTTCTGGGTGCTTCGGTTTTACCCTTCCTGTTGGGTAAAAAAAAAATAGTAGGGATGCTTCAGAACTAAAAGCTCTGGAAAAAGTGTGACAATTACTCTGCCGATTTATTGATGTTTTTTGAAACAAAGGACATTTTATCAAATTAAATCAATCACTTTTTTTCATTTAAAAAAAAAGTCACACATGGCCAGGGTCATTTATAACAGTTTTTATCCCAACAGCTAAATACCTTTCCAGGCTGTCAGTAGATGGTTTCCTCTGTGGTTGTCCAAGAGGCTTCGAGCCTAAAGACTCTCTCCTGAGAAACACAGTCAGGGTAATTTGCATCATTGCACAAACATTTTAAATCCCTGTAAGAGCTAAACTTTACTGTGCTCTGTTAAAGTGGTATTTGATTGATGCTTCTTTATCCTTTTATCTATCTGAATATTACAGGACATCGTGCAGTATGTGATACTAGGGGCTATAAGCCTGCCAGACTTAAGCCTTTTGTGAGACTTAAGTCTTTATGAAATGGGTGGAAAATCTTAAACACAACTCCAGACTTTTGTCACCCTTCATTTGATCACCTAATCGATTAGAACGAGACATTGGAGTACCATCCGAATCCATTGTTTCAATGTATTTTCTTTATATTAGATTTAAATGCGTTTCGTACCTGATGGATTTGGAGTCAGTGGAATGGCCTTTTGCAGGTTGGCTTGGCTTCAGTTCACTGGAATCCTTCCTGCAACAAAACACTGATAATTAGACACACCGTTCTGTGAAAAAGTGCACATTTGATTCTGCACACACTCCTGCACACCTGTGTTTTTCTTTTTTGACCTCGATGGTGGGATTTTTGGTAGAGGGTGGTTTAGAGTCAGGAGAATCTTTCCTGACAAGAAAATGTGAGAGTTTGTACTAATTTCGGTCATAGAGTTAAGTTGCTAATAATAATAATAATAAGCATATGTCAAAGTAGGAACTCCCGACATTCACTTTGACATGCAGTTAATGAATTTCCAACCTTTCTCTCTTGGTGTCATCTGACAGTTTCTTAGACGCTTTGCCATCATTTGAATCTTTCCTGTTAAATTAAAATAGCTGTAAAAAAAAAAATCGCCTCAACTAAAGATACCTGCAGATAAATTAATTCTGGAAATGGCTTTCAATTTATTACAAGAAACAAGCAATAAAATCTGAAATCACAGATCAGATCAGACTAATATTATCACAAATACATGTCGGGGTAGAGAGCGGTTTGACAGAAAGCAGACCTGTCTTTCTTTACGCAATCTGCAGACTTTTTCTGCGGCAGAGGCTTGGAGTCTGAGGATGGCTTCCTGCTGCAGCAAACAACAAGAATTCAACTCACAAAGAGGGAAACTCTGTGTTGAATTGTACTGTATCTTCCTTGATTGTTTCACTCTGGTACTTCGAGGCAATAACAGTGTGAGCTCATCTGGTCCAGACCTCTCTCTGTCCTTGCCCCCATCCACAGAGGGGCGCTTCGGAGGAGCAGCGGGGGGGCGGAGATGGAGTGGGAGCGGAGGGAGGGGCGCGTTGGGATCAGGAGGCTCTTTTCTAAACGAGACAAACACTTTTCAGCCACTTCGGAACGAGGATGATGTGATGGATTTCTACATCACTTGTACCTCTTGAATGTTTTCACAATTTTGCCACATTATAACCCCAATATTGGGATTTTCCACTATGCATGACGTTGCGTTGGTCTCCGTAGTGCAGACGGACGCATTAGAGTTCACATTTTCACGCTTTTAGTAAGCTCACTTTGCTAAATATGTCTGGTCTGAATGCCTGTCAACATATGTCAAAAAAAAAAATTATTGCTAATGAATCACTGCATTTTGCAAAATTAGAAAATTAAAAACCTTATAACTAAACCGTAAGTCAGAGTTTTAATATTGATTATAAACTGTGTTAAACCTTGAATGTAAATCTGTCTTCTACTCAATTTATTGGCTTAGAAAAATAGCAGAAGGAAAACAGACCAATCATGACTTCTGGAGTCTGAAGTGATGGGTTGTAGTTTGGATCATCAGAGAGGTCTCCCTCAGGCTACAGGATATGGATAAAAATAATTGAACCACATTGTTTTTGTGAAGCAGCTGTCTGATTGACAGACCTCTGATTGGTTGTGCCATCCCTCATAACGACGCCATCTGAGCAAGCAGAGACCCATGAGGAGCTATTTTGGGATACACAGAAAGGACTGACAAGACTTGCCCTGCCAGGTTAGAGAAGGCTTGTGAAACTTGGCTATGGTAACTGTTTTCCTTACAGCAAATTTGCCCATTTTTCCTCCTAACAACTGGTTCTGGCATTGATAGCTTCAAATAGTGCCAAGATTTTCTATTCATCTCCCCTTTTTCCTCTTTTTATCTCCGATTACAGTAGTCATTGTGATCAAAATTAATCCATAAAACATATTTAGGCTTGATGTCCTTCACGCACAATCGCTAAAATAAAATTAGGTTTGTGGTTGTAACGAAATGTGAAAAAGTTCAAGGCGGTGACGTAGCAAACATCACACACAGGCAGGCATGCAGAGCCTAACCTCGGTGGAGGAGGATGGAGGTGGAAAGGAAGAGGAGCTATCGGAGCATTTGGGTCCGGTGGAACTTTCCTGATGTGAAAATGAGTTTTGGTTTATTTCATTTTTGCACAGTGAAACAAATATTTCAAAACATGCATCACAGCATGCCTGACCTCTCCTTCTTGACTTCCGCTGCAGGTCGCTTTGGTGGCGGAGAGGCCGGTTGAGAGTGAGGGTGTCGAGAGGAAGACTCTTTACCGTCCTTCCTGATCACACATCACAACAGCACGGATGTGAGCCGTATCACAACAGGCGTAGCAGCATGCTGTTCTGTTCGAGCATGTAAACACACACCTCAGCATGCACCATGCACAGCAGCCCTCCAGGTATAAAACTGAGGGCTGGCGTCGGGACATGTGAGGAGCTGGGAGCCTGTTGAGTCATGCGGCTAGCAGCGTCAGCATGTTAGCACGCAATCAGATCAGACAGGGGTCCTGACCTGTCTTTTTTCGAGTCCAGAGATGGACGTTTGATGGGTAGAAGAGGCCGAGTGGGTCGAGGGGGCGAGGGGAAGCGAGTGGGATACAGTACGCTGCTGTCCAGCACTCCTCTCCTGAAATTAATAGTTCAGTCTGAAGTTTTGTGAATCCTTTGTGAGCTGTAAATGTCAGTGTTTGGGCCAACGGCTCCTCACCTTTCAAAGATTAGCTTATGAGCTTCGGCGGGTTTCCCTCTCTGAGCTGTGCCGACAGGCCACTCGCGCCTGCTTTCCGCTCTGCTTTTATCCTGCTTCCCATCATCTGTGTATTTCTTAGGCCCCTCGGGAGGTTTCTCTTTCTTTAGTAGCTCAGCATTTCTCATCTTCTTCAAATCCTCCAGCGATCTGTGCTTGATTGGGTCCAATTTGTGTGTTCCACTCTGCAGGTCTGGTGCGTGCCTCTGTTCCTTATTATCCGTTTCCGGTTTGGGATTCTCTGCAGGGGTTTGTTTCTCTACTCTGATTTCTTGAAGGTGTTTCTCACTTTGGTGCTCTTCAAGGTGTTTTCCGTCCATCCCAGGATCGTCAACATGCCTCTTTTTGTTTACGTGGTTATCGTTCTGTTTTTCATTCCTGTTTTTGTCAGAATCTGATTCATGTTTCAGTTTGGCCTCCAGCCTCCTGTGACTAAAAGAAACACATATTTTACCTCTTGTGAAGAGGTAAAGGTTTTTTCCTCCACTTTGGAGTATTTCATACTCAGGAAAGGCTGCTGTGCTCTGATGTAGTTGCTTTGCAAAAGTATTGTCATGTTAAAGCTAGAATTTTATGTGACCGACTAAAACATAATACATAACTGCGAAAATGAAGGACAACAGACATGACTTTTTGCAAATACAGATCTAAAAATAAAATAAAAATCTAAAACGTGGATTTATATTGAGTCCTCTTTAGTTTGGTACCCCTAAATAAAATCCGGCACAACTAATTGCTTTCGGAAGTCTCCTCATTTTTTCCCTGTGAGCAATTTTAAAAAGAAAATTGTTTCTCACTCAGTGGGGCTAAATGTGCTAATGTTGGTCTCAGATATAAAATCACAAATAGAAGTTAACATAATGAATAACTGTTTGAAATGCACTTTAAATAGAGAAATTGTTGCATTTGTTGCGTAAATTTGTTTCCCTGCAGGTGATCATTTCTAGAGTAGTTTAAATACCTTCAGTAATCTTAAAGCCCTGCCACAAGGCTGGGAACTAAAACATCTGAGGCTTTTCAGGTCTCACTCTGTCCTTGTGATTTGCCGTTTTTCTTTCGAGTGGGCCTCTTATCTGTGGAGCCCAAGGTTTTCATGGTCTGTTTCACAGCTGTGGAGCTCTTTCAGGTTTCAGCAGCTTTCAAAACACCTGAGGGAATAAGGAACTAATGGTGGAGGAGTGTGAAAAATGTGTCTTGAGGGAATATGTTTAACTAAATATAACTGAGATAAATATTGTGTCAAATTGCCTTTTATTATATTATATTTATTTATTATATATATTTATTATTATTATTATTTATTTTATATTTATTATACATGAGTGCACAACCGGATAAACTTTAGACAGGAAAATGATATTTGAAGACATTCAATCCGAAAATGTTACAAATTGGCCCGACCACAACGATTGATAAGTTGGAGCAACAATTTCTGAAGAAAAAGTGACTTGTGTCCTATTCTTGTTGTTGAGAATAGTCAATAAGAAACAAACCCAAAAATGTTGGAAATAATATTTTCTTTCTTTTAATGAGGCAACAATTTGAGATCCTTTTCACTTATCTGATCCAGTACAAATTACAGAACCATTTTCTACAAAATCTGATTTTCATTTATTTAATTTTTTTGGCCTTTTCAGTAGAATAATGTTTAGTTTATCTCTTGCAAACATGAAAACAGAAAGAAATATACAACTAAACTAATGTTTGAGTTTTTAATTAACAACTGAATTTTTGTGACCTGCAACACAGTCAACTTTATAGTTCCAGGAAAAGTTTTAACTCCCCTGATGTTGAGGACAAATGAGAAGTAAATGAATTGTTCAACTTTTGACTGAATAAAAGACTCTTCAAAACTCACCTGTTCAGACCAGCATGGCACACTCCACCTCCTCAAGCATCACACAAACACTAACTTGTATTTTATATCTTTTTCTCCTTGTATCATGTTCTGCCTTTGCTCACGGTGTGCTGTTTTAATGTTGTTGGTATGAAGCAATCTTACAAATCTTGAAAGATACTTATAAGTAAAATGTATTACTGACCTTTTTTTCCATTAACAGTTTTATTGAACCAAATATTTAGCTGAAAATCTGAAAAGCTACTTTTAAATATGTATTTGTATTGACTGATATGTCAATACAAACATGAATAAATATTCAGTTTATTCAAGACAGTTGTTCTGCTTCTCAGTGAATTAAGTATCTGTTACCACTAGATGGCGCATTGCTACCCACCAATGAAGTTACAATCAGATCATTTTATCTGTGCAGATTGTGAATGAAGTGTTTGCTTTTGTTTTCGTGGACTGTTATCATATTTAGCTATGAACAAAAATTGATGACTGTCTCTATAGCTGCGTTCTTTTTACTCCACCAGAGAAAATAATTTGCCCATCTTGGGTTTGATAAAAACACAGATTGTACATGTGCTGGTTCTGACAGAACCTTCGCTCATAACATACATCCAGTCCATTTGCTGCATTGTCAGTAATATGCAGCTTGTGTTTCCAAATGTCATCAGACTGACCTGCTCTGTGGCTCTGAGGAGGAGCTGTTTGTAGCTGCTGCAGGTTTCCTGGCGTCCAAACCGTTCTTTAGTTCATCAACTTTCTCAGAGTGAGAATTTCCAGAGTCTGGCAGAGTTAGAGGGAGACAGAAAGGCAGAAAATTCAGCCGGAGAATGAAGGCGAATATCAGAAAATGGCAATATCTTCATAACTTAAATAATATACTGATTTATTAAACATGGAGCAATAAACGTCATTGATTTACTTCTGTTCGTTTTAAATATTATGGCTCACAGCAAATAAAACCCAAAATTCAATAGAGAAAATAAAATTAGAATCTTGCATAAGACAAATACAAACAAAAAAAATTAATACAGAAATGTTACGTAACAGCATTCACAATCATGGGCATGACAGCTGACTTGACAGATGTCCAGCAGGCAGTCCCACAGGGAGGGGAAGCCGCATGGTGTTATTGGGGACTACCTGATCCCAGAATGCTGAACACAGGCACATTAAGTAGAAGCTGAGTAGAAGAAAAAGTGTGGCACCAAGAAAAAAAAAAAGAAAAGAGCAAAATCAACAGGTATAACCACAGAGGTTTGAGAAGGAAAGTCCACTCAAGAGTTTTGAGAAGATTCACAGGGAATGAGGGCCGGAGTAAAGCTTCAAGAGCCACCAAGGATAGACACCTCCAGAACACGGCCTACAGCTACTGCAGTGTCAAAAGGGCTAAAAGTATCTTACCTGGGGTCTGGACACAACAAACTAGACTGCTGCGTTGTAATCCAAAGTCTGGTTTTCAGGTAAAAGTGATCAAGTGATCAAGTATCAACACAGGCTGCAGCAACCTGGGCTTCTAGAAACCTCAGGCTGATCGCCTCCATGCCAAGCTGCACTGATCCATTTATTCATACAAGAGGAGTTCCGACCAAGTATTTATGATTCATAACATAACCGGTAGGTTTATATTTCTGTTTTAAAAGTTCTTTTTATTGACCTTGTGTAATATTCTGATTTAATATTTTGACTTTCTGCTAAATTTCTGCTGTATCTACTAAATTAGTGTAATGCTTTGTAATAGATGAGTTTCCTTTGCTGAAGTATTAGTAACTTATCTGTAATACTGAAATTTATCAAACTGCATCTGCATATTAAGGATTTAGTTAGTCCAGAAACTGCATGTCCAGTTAGATATTCTCACCAAGAAGTCTCTTCCATTCTTTAATGAGGACTTTTGCCAAAGAGATGACTTCTTCGTCTCTGCAGTGCTTCCTGATGTTGTTCACAGACATGCCAATTCTTGTTTCCTACAACAACAACGGGGAAAAAAAAGTATTTTGCACTTCCTTAAGCCTCCGTGTTGTTGCCAGACTTTTGGGTGAATAGCAGTCATAGTTTACCTGGAGAAGCTTCAGTGTCATATTGAAGCTTTTCAACTCCTTCAGCAGGTCGATGGCTCCCTCCTGCATTCACAGAAGACATTACAGTTGCTTTAACCCTGTGATACTCATTGAATGCATAGCAAACATGCAATGGCAGAGTAAACAGAGATCTGCATACACTCAACCGGGCGCCATTTAAAGAGATTTTTGCTTGGTGGGTAAAAACACTTTCACTTCTGTACTGTCTTCGCAAACAAAGTGAGAAAATGCATAAAGCTCGTGTAGTTAACTTAACAACAGAGGGTGAGTCAGCCGCGCTGAGACACGCTAAAAGTTTCTGCAGGACTGTAGGAGCGCCAAGAAATTTTATCTTCTTTTTTTTTTTTTTTGCAGAAGCAGACACAACACTCAGGCACTACGGGGCTACTGTAAATCAACAGGCCGCGCTGTTTACTTTCTGTTGCACGAATGTTTTCAGGCCGAAATGAGACGATCGGGGAATTATATGTAGTAAAAAAATAAAAAGTCAAGTCAAACTGTCCAAGCTTAAGTCGTGCAGCTACACACCGAGGGGGCTGCAAAAAAAAAAAAAAAAAAAAAAAAAAAAAAAAAAAACAGATGCAAGCCCGCAAACACCTGTCGATCGTTTGTTACGGAACAGACAAGCTCTTGTTCCACTCATGCAGACTCCCATCGAGTCAGACTAAAACCAAACTCCTCTTCAGAGTAAACTTTAGTTTTATGCGGGAGTCTTTTCTGGGCCTTCCCCTGCAGCACGAGGTGACAAAGCGCCACCGGGTGTCAAAATACAGCCTCACCGTGTTATTTCTAGACACCATCTTGTCTAGCTTTTTGGCGATCCGGATCAGGTCCTCCTCTCGGGTCATCGCTGCATTTATAGTCTCCGACGAACTAATGCCGATACCAAAACCAATCGACGCCCAAAAGAAGCGACAAAGTTTGGATCTGCTGCGGTCTGGACTTTACGCACGGTGCGCTCCATTCAATCCAGAGGCGTGTCCTCCTGCTGAAGGTCCCAGCTGACCAGCGCCACAACAAGCAGCCTAAATATAGAGGTGGGGAGCAGGAGGCGCAGAGAGCAACAGCGACACGATCCTCAAGGTGATTCCTTCACTGCAAGCTGAGAAAGTTGTGCTTGATGCTCTAAAAGTTCCGCCTTTAAAACAGGAAATGAAAGGCTTCAGCTACTTTGTTTTAAAAGTCTCTGGATATGAAATGAAACGTTTCATACTCTTTCGAGTTTTGCTGCAGGGTCCCATACTCTTACAAGGTCAGTGTGTAATGATTAATCTTTGCAGACTGACGGCCGTCCTGGTTGCAGTCCACTTCGAAATTATTTGCACATCCGCGCCAAAAGCAGCTGCTGTGCGAAAGAGCAGTCTGACGCAGAAACCCAAAGTTGTGTGTCTCACATGGACCACTTCAGGGATTCTTTTGTTTTCTTTTGTTTTTTGTCTTATCTTGAAGAAAAATCATTTCTTGTCTTTAGAGAGACAGGACAAAAGAGGGCTAAAAAAAAAAAATTTGTAATTAAAAGTAACACGTAAAATATAGTAAAGTAAAATAAAATAAACGTGTCATTGTAACTTAGCCACCAGAGGGAGCTCTAGACTACGGAGTCATTTTCAGATATAGACTCAACATTTCCATAACTGCTTCAACCTGTAGAGGGCAGTGTGGACAGCTGTCCTTAAGACGCATGTATTTTTATATCTCTACCTTGTTGAGTTCAGTAAGTTCTGGGTTGATATATTTACTCTTTTTTTTGATTGCTCAAATACCAGAGCCACTCATATTTTTATATCTTTTTTTTACAGCTGAGCTTTCCATCTGCTGATAGTTGAGTTGAATGTGAATCATACTGTTTTCTCATGTTGTAGAGTGCATGCAAGGCCAAATGATAGACGTCTGAAACATTTAGCCTCGGTTAGTCAGCTGTGAACCCTGTGGGTCTTGCAATGTTTGTAGGGGAAATAGTGAAACAGCAATAAAACTGCTTGACCATTGTGTGCAAAATGGACAGATTGGCAGGGATTACATGCAGATTTGTCTCGGAGGTGATGGGTTTTGAACATTTCTCTTTGGCTTTACAGCTTGTAATAAGAGCAAATGAGACATGAATCATGCCACATTTGTTTGTCTGTTTTGCCTCAGAAATCTCTGTGAGTAAGAAACATTGGTTTAATGAAAACCACACAGCTCTGGCTGCTATATGGTCTCTGTCACAGATGTCTAACCACCGTTACCGGCGCTGTCATACACTGATCAGTTTAGATCAAGGAAATTATGGCTTCAAAGCATATTAAGTATATATTTCTGCAACTTTAGATGACAGTGGAACTATTCAGACTGCTGTTTGAGCAGAAACGTTACCTAGAAAGGTTATTGTGAGAGCATTTGAGGAAAAGACTCAAGGCCAATAAAACCCTTTCCAAGCTCCAGTAGTTCTGAGTTTCAGATCGAACTCTCATCATCTCAAACTACTCGTCTCACTTTAGATGCTCTACTACTATTGATTTGAGATCAAGATGCTTCATTCTCAAGGTTTCACACAGTCTTGTGTCGCCAAACTGTTCACGATGAAATGATTCAGCTTGTTGATTCAATGGAAACAATAATTATCGTCCTGTTGCAAGGTTCCATGCTTTCCCTCAGGACTGAACAAAACCTGAAACCCAATTTGTAAGACAGAAACTGGCATTTTAAATTACCATTAAAGACTCGGTGACTCATTGGGCAAAGCTCTGTTCTTTTGCTGTTGTTGTTGCTGTTTTGAGCAATCAGATCCAGCAAATCTGCTCTTGATTCCAAACTTCTTCTATTTATGACTCATCCCACAGTTACACAGATGTTTTGATCTCATTGATGGACCATTAAAAATCAGCTCTGATTTTCGCAGACGTCGATCCTATTTAAATCAGGCTCCAATATTAAATCAGGAATCAAACGATTTTCAGTCAATTGGGGAGATCGGAGATCCAAATAAACATATAAATGGATAAGTGTTTAAATAAATCATCGGAAACGCTGGAAACAATAGATACTCAGGATTTTGTGCAAACTGAACAATAAACTAAAGAGACTTAGACACATGTACTTTTTGTCTCACTGCCTGAAGTTAAATCAGACCAAATTTATTTTTTTAGGTCAGTTAGAATCACAGAACTGGTCTGAATTAACTCCAGACAGTCAGAAAACAAGCACATGTGAATTTGTGGTTTCATCTGTGAGTTAAAGAAAACAAGACTTACCAAAGCACAATCTGGAAACTTTAACTTGGTGCTGGATGATGATCAAAAAATGTGTTCTTAATAGCCACTCAAGCACCTTTCTGCTCAAAGTTACTGTTAATCCTGCTGCTGGGGGAAATAAAGAAAATATGTTGAGAATGTGAAAGTGCTTTGCTCAGGGTGAGTTGGTACATCTGAAAACAATGTGGTCATATTTTATAGCTTGCGGACTGTTTTCACTCAAAATTTCTTGCAGATATAAAACTTTATCCACCCAAACCTGAGTCCTAGATTTGATATGCAAGATATGAATAATTCTGGTTCTATATCAAAACTTACAGTAGAAAAGATTTTTGATCTACCCTTCTTTAAAAAAACAAGAGGCTGCTAACTCTTTGGACTAAATCCTAGTAGTTAGCATTTTTTTTAAAGCCTTCAGTCAGAAAATCTTTAAATTTGAAGCTCAGTCCATTTATCCGAGCACAAACTGTGGCACTTTTGTCTGCAGCACAGGGATTTGAAGATAACTGTGTTAATGACCGCAGGTGAAAGTACAGACAAAGAGCTTGTCTTGAGCAAAGCGTATTATCTCTTTACACTGCTCTTACACAACAGGCTGAGCGCCATCCACCCCCTCCATCCCCTCTGCCTCTTCCTCCCCCTGTCTGGAAGGCAGACTCGGTGCCGGCCAGCTCGGGAAGTGGGGCGGATCACTGTGAGGTAAGAGGGGAAGCAGGTTAAGAGGAGGAACCAGCGATCAAGATCAACCTGCGACATCCTATAACTTCATGTACCAAACCTAAATGCATCAAAAGCTGTGCTCCTGCAGTGACCTCTGACCTGGTCCCAGATTACAGACTGTCCGAGCTTTTCATTATTAAAAAACAGACTTAGCCATTCTATCATTTGTTGGTTATATTTCCACTTTCCAATTGAAACTGTTGATCATTGTTGGAAATATTTTGTCTCAGGATTTGTCAGGTTGGGTTTGGAACTCATTCTATAATACTTGTACTTTAACTTTTGTGTTCAACGTTGAATTGCATATGAACCTAAATCACTTTCATCATCATTAAAATCAATGTTGCACGTGTTATATATGCTAAGCAAAGCACCTGACAATTTATACTGCTTTAGAAAAGCATTTCCTGGTTTTCTTTGCCAGTGGGTACAGGTAGGAAGTGGGGTTCCTCCAAGTACTTCTACCGATGGAGCGACGACATGCACAATGTGGTGAGCTTGTAGACGACAGAGATACAAAGCTGCCAGCAGCTTAGAGCATAAAATACCTGAACTATTGCTGCCCGTTTCTTGTTTATGTCTGTCTTTTGGATAACAAAAGGGATTATTCGCCGCTGCAAATCCACATGCAGCATGTAATCCCATAGGTAAGCAGTGGTTTGATTTGTGACTTATGCTCCACAACAATCCCTCCCTAAGTGGATGTGCAAGAAGCTCTTGGAGCTACAATAACTTTTCAGATTATTTTATGCAAATGGTGGTTTTGTTTGCATCATCCCCTACATAGAAGCTCATAAAATGATGATTAAAATCTTAATCGCTCTGCAATTTTAAATAATCGAACATTTTTACAAATCCTTGACTTTGCGTCATTTCATTTCAAGCTTCCGTCATCCGTAATGTTTTGCATAGAGTTGGTATGTTTACAATCAAACCTCCTTTGGGGCTCCACTGAGCGAGATAGAGAACAGGCACAAGGGGAGAAGCTTATTTCAAATGCAAATATCTCATGACATCATTGTAGTTGTCCTCACTGCCTTCGTGAGCAACTCAATAAAAAACACAAAATGACTGCATTACCACTTTTAAAAAGAAAAGCTCTAACACAATAAAGATTCAAACTTATTCGCATCTCTACAAGCTTTGTGTGAAAGTTCAGACTCCAGAGTACAAAAACATAGCCGTAAAGAAACCGCAACATCGTGATTTAACCATTTTCCAGACTGATTTAGGCAGTCCAGATGAGTCATGCAGAGATGCAGTCATTGTTCAGCTCAGACACAATCCAACTATTTTTATGCTTTTTTCTTCAACTGGCAGTTAGCTGCTGGCCTGGGAAAAGAAAATGTCAAAATCTGTCAAATTCCAATGAAAATATTAGCACAACCCATTAATCTACGTTTTGGCTTGCAGATCTACGTTTTGGAAAAGTAACTTGAAGTAGTAATTTTCTGTCTGGCTTGACCCAGTTTAGATGCTCTCACATTTGTTTTTCTTTGGAGGGGTCGTGTTCAACTTAAGGACTCCAAGCTGCACAGGTCAAACGAGTCCATATCATAACCCTTCCACCACCATGCTTAGCGATTGAGTGAGGCGTCTGTGTTAACACACTGTGTTTGGCTGTCTCCAAACATTGTGACTTACAGACAAAACCCTTACTTGGTCACATCGGTTCAAAGCGTATTCTTCCAGATGATTTGTGACTCGGGTTGGCAAACATCTGAACTTCTGCCATGTTCTTTTCGCAAAGGCTTTCCCCCTTTTTCATTTATTCTGTCTTTTTCTATTTGTACTGAAATGAACTTCAACATTTAACATGCTAACTGAGGTTTGAAGACGCTGATATTATTATTATTATTATTATTATTTGTTTGTTCAGCTTGCCTGAGATTAGTCTCCAAAATTGTAAAGTCCACGTCTTCTAACATTAATAAGAATGCATAAATCTCTCTGTGCCAACACAAAAGTAAAGGTCCAATAGACATTTTTATTTTATTTTATTTTTTTAGAAAAACAAAAGATTAAAAACAAACATCTCCACTTGTTTAAGCCCATTAACACAGGTTACAGTGAAGCTGTTGTTGGGATAAGTCTTAACAGAACCAAAAATAAGACACCAGTCAACAGGTAAAGTGAAACTGCATTTACCACAGGCTAAATGGGGAGGAAGTAGTGGCTGGAGCAGAGGCCAGGAGGAGGTAAGTATCCATGTAAGAGAGCTGGCTGAAGGAGCTGGCTAGAAAACAGGCTGGTTTACCTCAGACAAAGAGAGCAGTATTCATCTTGAATTAGCAAGAAACCTAACTGTTAGGCGCGCAAACAGGTTTCACCGACAGATTATTGCACATAAGCACACCACAAAAATCAAAAGTACATGCTGAAATCTCCATTGCTGTTGGGACCTTAAAGGGGCAACAAAAGTAGACCGGATTTTGCATGCAGTGTTTACTGATGATTGATTTTAAATGTTGAGAATCAAACTTTTGGATTTTTTGCCCCTTTCTTAAAAGACATGACTTCCCTTTCCAGAGTCCCGTCATTTTTAGGGTTGACATTTCTGCTTTTGTCCCAGTTGCACACTGTTGACTTTGTTTTTTAGCTGGCATGTAAGAGTAATATATTGCTTGCTAGTGTTTTCTGTGCCTTTATTGAGCCATATAATTTACTTTTAGTCAGAATTTTATTTGCTTTCCCTATCGGTTGTACATTACCTTGTTACGTTTTACCCCGGTATTTAATATTTGCTTTGAAAATTCAACATTTCATTTAAATGTGCGTTATTACAGGTTAGTGTGTCTGATTTTCTTATTTGTGTGTTTGTTTTATTCTTAGTAGGAGGATTCATTTGGGTGAAGGGTCTGCTTTTATTCTGCAAAGCACTTTGTAGAAATAGAGCTTGGTTACATATGACCCGATGCGAGCACTGGACTAAGACTGAATGAAAAAGTAGACAATGTCAAAAAAGTAAAACACAAAACAGACCTTCATAAAACCAAAACACAAAACAGATTACAGAAACTGCAGAGGCTCATATTCCTGTCGTCTTTTTACTTGTTCTTTTCAGTGCGTCTCACTTTGCCTGCATTTGTGCCTCTCAGGTTTTACTTAGTTACATAACTACATCTGTGTTTTCCCACATGCTGCTGCACCGAGCAACTCTAAGCCCCTGCTGCTGCTGCTGCTGGCTCTGAAAGCCTAGCATTAGCCTCCTGCATCCGACCACACCGCTTCCAATCGGGCCCTGTGTTTGCAGCTACAGTGGGGTGTTAAAGGTGTGCTCTGTCGGTCGAGCAGAGAAAAGAAAGTGTTCCCATGATTGTATAGCCAGACTTAAGATAGATCCAGCAAAGAACATCCTTCCAGCCTACACCTCTCCCACTGCTGTCGTCTCTTCCAGTCACAGACCAGAGACGCCAGAGCTCGGCAATTATGGCAATTTTTGGATGACATCAGACGAGCAAATGAATGATTTCATTTAGATGTCATTTTTTTCTCTCTCTCTCAGGATCTGGTGCAGAATACAGAACCTATAATAGAGCATGTCAAAACATGGTGGGAGGATTGTTTAGACGTTCATATGTGCAGCTGGCTGCAAGGTGATCCCAGCCTGGTAGGGTGGTTCGTCTGCTAATAATGACCACTGTTTGGTGTCGCCACTTCCAGAAAGAAGACTGAGAAGCCGGACCACCCAAAGACTTTAAGAACCTCCTTTCACGTTCAGCTGTGTCTAAATCTCTATTTACTGCCACACACACACACGCACACGCTTGCCAAATGTGCCATATTGAGAGCTAGTTTGGTGGTGCCACAGTTGTAGACTACCTTTGACCAAAATAACTGGGGTACCAACCAAAATAGCTAAATGACTGAGTAAACTAAGCCTGAATTAAACACAAGACATTTAACCCCATCCTGACAACTGAAGGTCCATTTTACTGTGTGACACCTGAGCTGCAGATCTGGAAAAAAAAAAGGAGACAAAGAAAATGATTCAAGGCAACAACGGTTAAAGACAAAAATAATAGAGAGGAATTGAGAAACTTATGCCATATTTAATCCAGAATTGACAAAGGGATTCTAACACATGGGACACAGTAAGGAGCTATTTAAACGGCTCGTCTGCATGAGGATCCTGTGGTTCTTCTCAAGGCTGCGATTTTGATCTCTGAGCTTTCTGTTGGTGCAGCGTTTTCAATTTTCTGACAAACAATGAAAAAACTAACACCTTCCCCGTTTTTCTAAACAAAAAAAAAAGGCTTACATGCAAAAAAAAAAATCTATCAGAACTTGGCCAGGAGTTTATCGAGTATTGCTTGTGCTTTAATGTCCCCAAGACAAACAACTTGAATAATGTAACTGTTTGCAAACATGCCCATCAGGTCAAACTTGGCTAATTAATGAAGCAGTGTTCCTGTGCCAATAGGATGAATTGTGTTAGTGTGCAAATCCCCTCTTAGTCTGATTTCCTTTTCAACTGCTCAGTAATCCACTGAGTGCACTATAGTTCAAACGCTGAGACGTGTCCGGCACCTTTCCCCTACCTCTGTCAGCGGCTTTATTCTTTCACAGTCTGCAGATAAAACTGAAGTCAGAACTTGTTGTTCTTGCATGCAGTACTACCTCAAACCTTCAAATTATTTTTGCTGGAAATATTATGTGATAGATCGAAAGAAAGTAGGAAATCATTAAAACTAGGAAGAAGTTATGCACCACAAATCTGGAACAAGCTTCCAGAAATATGCAAAACAACAGAAACACTGAAATCAAGGCTGAAATCCCACTTGTTTAGAGAATTTAGCTGCCTATTTGCCGTTGTGATATGCAGCTTACATTTTTCGGTTACGAATTTCGATATTTGTAAACTTCTCATCTGAAAACGAACAGAGTCCCTCTGTAACAATCTGCGAGAGTTTATTGATGTCTCATCTCATTATTTCTTCACCACAGGGGCCAATAACTGTCTCTGGCATTTAATGGTCCCTCAAAAATATTACCACAATAAATTCTTACATTAAGATGAGCATAGGGAAACAATAAAGACTTGGACTATGTTTTCTCAAGGAGATGTTATGAGGGGGAATATCTTTAAGCAATTAGGTTTCTCCTAACTGTTGAATAAAACATAAAGAGACAATAAGCACTTTATTGACAATTGAATTGACTGAAATTTACATGTCATGTTGACAGGACATGAATCCATGTTTGAATCCTTAATGCTTTGTGAACTTTAATCAAGCTTTAAGGTGCCAGCTCTGGAGGAAAGGTTTCGTTCCGCCAGCTTTATTCTGGACAGTGATAAGCACATTCCTTGTCTAGTTCATGGTATTCTTTCCTTGGTTGTTCCTGAATGTTTCAACAGATTTTGTTTTCCTGTAAAGGCGGCTGTTTTGGTGTCCTTCCAGGCCTGGCGAGAGTTTGGGAACATCCAGAATATTTGTGCTGAGATACAACAAAATGAACTGATAATCTTTGACTCTATGATTGGTTACAGCTGACTCCAAAACGATGCCAAGTTCCTCGTTGAATGTTGGTCATTTCTATAAGAGCTATCTAACAACCAGCTGCACCCAATACTAATCAATAGTATTGGGTGCTATACTAACAAGTCTAACAAGTCTTATCATTATCAAGTTGAGATACTTTTGAATAAAAATGCATACAAATTCACAATCAATTTAAACATGTGAATCTAGTTCCTTCAAAAAAAAAATCATCCAAGTTATTTCCTCGATCTAAAATCTTAACTTCAGCTACACTCATGTCCATCATGAGTGTATGTGAACTGTAAAAAGCGTAGCTGTGATGTCTTGCTTCAGAAAAACTCACATCGTCACCTATTGTCTCCACTTTCACTGTTTGCTGTGTATCCTCCTCTTGTGCTGGGATCCCTGTGGGAGGAACTAAAACTGTGAAATCATGAATCATTTTAGAAAAATAAAACAGTAAAAGCAAGGCTTGGCTGTACAAACATCTGTGCTCGTTTCAAGCCTGCAGAATATTTATGGCCACCACACGAGACTTCAGCAGCCCAAAGGAAAAGGAACCTTGTCCAAAAGCTCCATCAAACAAAAATAAGTAAACAAAGGAGCCCTCCTGAGCTCAAGCTGACATGTGTCAGCGTGGGTGTCATCTCTGCTCGGAGGTCTCAAGTGTGTGTGTGTTGAAGACAGGGAATGTATGGAGTGTATTCTGGGGGAGGTGGGAAAGGCTGATGAGCGTATTTGTGTCGGTCTTGGTTCACTGACAGCGCACAAACCCCACTCTGTTTTTGTAGGTCCAGGAAGTCTCAGAGCAGAGGAGGCATCTCCGGCTTGGAGAGGATGCTGTGAGACTCCTTCTCAAGCTTCCTGCAAACAGATCACGAGATGATGTAATCTTTTAAACACATACACTGTTACAGCAACAAAGTATCGCTGTCGTCTTGATATTCATACTCTTTAACCGTAACCTAAATATTAAAGAAGATGGGCTTCTGATGGTTGGCCTCAACCAAGCAGAAGGATGAAAACAAAAAGATTACAAAGATGAAGAAAAGCATTTTTATCCAATCAAATCATTAATGTTTCAGTCTCCACTGAGCCATGAAAACCAGGTTACCGTGTTACATCACTTTGGCAAAGTACCAAAGGTCCGAGTTGGCTGCCACTGTAAACTTTAGCAGTGCTTTATCACTGTTCTGCATCTCAGTCGTCTCCCAGCTAAGGCTACAGAGCTGGCTGACAGTTTTAAGGCCCTTTAAAGCTTTACGTTAACACTAAAATAAATTCATGTTGATTTTTTTTTCATCAAGTTACATTAAATCCATCACAGTGACAAAACATCATATACCTGATGTCAGGAATTTATTTATTTATTTTTTTCCCCAGCATTGGAGTCCGTGATTAAACTCAACTGCTGATACTTGTTTTGTATTATTTGGTCTTTATATCATAGTGATACGGAGCAAACTGTACATCTGCATATTCCATTATGAATTTAATGAAATCCCAATCCTTTTTTCTTTTGCAAAGCTTTTAGAACTACACTCCCAACCATGAGCATTATTTTTTTGATCTAACAAATCAAAATGGTTATTCCTCTGGGCAATGATGTTCACAGTGAGATTGTGAGAGACAGTATTGGGTGTCTCTCAGTGCGTCTCACTTCGCCTGCGAGGGGGGTCAATTGTTTTGACCCCCCTTTCTGTCGCTGTTTTCTTAAACCTCCCAGCATTAGCTCAGGAAGAGTGTGGCAAATGTCACGGTCGGACTGTGAGACATTAAGGAGTTGTCCTGTTAGACCGTCAATTTCTGAAACCACACAAGAAAAAAATTGTAAAAGCGCACACAGGATCAGTGTGACATCCTTGGACCGCACTCTGATTCTGTGTTGGAGGAGCTCTGTCTTCGGCCATCACATAATCCATCCATCACACACTTAGCTGTAGCTGCAATAAAATATGCTACAAGCCAAATTATCAACAAGTCAAATTAAAACGGAGTGAAAACTAATCTTGATTGGGACATGCTAAGCAAATTCAGCTTGAAATTAATGTAATGAAACTTTTTCATAGATGTACTGAAATTGTTTTAGATCATATTTAACATTTCCACACCATTTTGAGAAGCTCTGCTGGGATCAAGGCAAATGTGTTGTCGTCCTCATTGGGTTGTCATCATCGGGTTCTTGGTTAAACAATGGTTTTCATGATAAATACTAAGTTTGTTTGGGCAGCCAGATTAACAAAGTCTCCTTATGCTTTTCATTTTGGATCTGTAACTCTGTCAGTTTCAATTTCCTAACTTTGTTTTGCAAACCCTGGACACTGAGGCGTAATGTGGCAGAAATGTGTAACACTGTGATGCAAAGGGCTAAACAGAAAAGCTTTTCATTCACTGCTGTAAACAGCGATGAGCCAGAACGTGGGAAAAATTCAGCAAAATTGGGAAAACAATAGTGGTCGGTTTCAACTGTCTCACCAAATCCATTTTCGGGGGAGGAGTCTGAAGCTTCGTTTCATTACGGTGAGATGTCCAAATACGAATATTTCAGAGTCTGGAAATCTAGACGATCGCTCAAGTTGACAAATGAGATTCTTCCAAATCCGCTTGTTGTGCTTTATATTTCATTGTCTTGAAAATATGGAATTTGAAGCACACATCATCCCAGCCAAAGTCAACACTCTTAGATAGTTCAAAATGTCTGTCGACTGAAATATCTCAGAAGAATGTAATAAAGAAAGATAAATAGGAGCTCTGATATTTTCACATGGAAAAAGTGTTGTTTTTTTCTCTCCCTCTCTTTCTTGGGGTTCCCCTGGAGGCGCCGCAGCTTCTGACAAACTTTAGACCTCTTGGTAGACAGACAAAATAATTTCATGAGAAATGGAGCTGCTCAGCTTTATTTCTCACTGTGGGAGCTGATGGATTATTCAGGAATTAACTTAATCAACAAAACAGCAGGAAACACTCAGATCTAATTTTCTCATAACTTTCTGAAGTGTGATTTACAACTTGGAAATGTTCTCATGCAATTAACTCAAAAATCTTTTGTTTCACTCCTATACATTGCTAAATCAGGGAATATTAAATGTATACCAAGTATTCTCCAAAAGTTATAATTTAATTTTATACTTCTATTACACAATACTGTAAAATATATTAACAATTAAACCTAATTAAAATATGTTGAGACACTAGTTTTAGTCAACCAACTCTTATAACCATCTTATTTGTCTTTACAGATCAAATCAGAAGAAAAATATTAATAAAAAGCTGGTTTGATGCTCCCATGGTGTTTTTGACGGCTCCTTTATGACTGGCATTGAAACATTATAAGGATTACCATGTTTTGGAGGAAAAGACTCATGTCTCTGAAGTGAAGACTGGCAGAACAAAGCCGTAGATTTATATGTTTTGACAAGACCCCATTTTTTTTTATTAAACTGTATAAAGACGAGTTGGTTTTGATTTCGGGAAAATTCCCTCCTCCTAAGTATTCCAGTAACTCTGGCGTAACATCAAGTTATAAAGGCTTTGCTCAGATCAATATCAGCACCAAACCATGCGGTTATTATAACCAGATCATGTTCAGAGAACTGGTAGCCAGTATTCCCAGTCCCCTGCAACTGGAGAATGATTGTGGGAGCTGGACAGCCAAGCAGCCAGAGAACGATATAGAGATGTGGAAAACCCAATAATATTTCTGAGCCCTGACTAAACAAACCTCCATCAGATTGGACCAGGGTCCTCCTGCATGACTCACCAGACTTCTGAAACCCCCACGGAGATCTTCAACACTCCCCTAGTGTTGATGAAGAGCATGGCCCAAACCCTTTTCTCAATATTGCACTTCCTGTCCTGTTCCAGGAATGTAGAAAGGCCTGGACACAAGTGAAAGACGTCTTATTGATGAGCTACATGGCGGTGAGAAGCTAAGCCCAGGGTGGTAGCATCACTTAAACCCACTTCTGAAAAGTTTTTCCTTTTCCCTTGAAGAATTTGCTAAATATGATCCTCTACATTGAATGCACTTAATCATGTTGTGGTCCCTTTTGGCAAAGCGAGTATAAAATTTACAGTACAATTTTCCATTTTAAATTGACATTTTGATAAAGTCTCCATCAAAACTCTTAAACAAGCTCCGAGTTTATATGAGCCCATAATTCCTGACAAGAGCTCTCTAAAGTAGCTTCACATCAGCAAATTCTTCCTGTTAATCGTAAACTGAGAAGATTACAATGTTTTCCACAAGTCAGGATCAAAGTCATATTGCTTAGAAGGTTTCCTAAAGCTTTGGAAAAAATTAAGAGACCATTTAAAATGACCAGTTTCTCTTATTTTACTTTTTATAGGTACAGTACAGACCAAAAGTTTGGACACACCTTTGAGTACTGTATATGTTTGAGTAAAATGAATATTGTTAACAAAAGTGTTGCGTTTATATTTTTGTTGAGTGTATTTTATTCTATGAACTACTGACATGTCTCCGAAATTCCAAGCAGAAATGTTGTATTTATGTGCAGAAAATGAGGAATAGTCAAAATAACAAAACAGATGCAGTGCTTTCAGACCTCAAATAATGCAAAGAAAACAAGCTCATGTTCATTCAGAAACAACAATACTAATGTTTTAACTCAAGAAGAGTTCAGAAATCAATATTTGGTGGAATAATAATGAGGATTTCTAAGTGCAGTGGGCTCTTAATTTTTTCCAGAGCTGTATATTGAGAAGTTGGAATCATCTAAGCAATGCAGTAATTTCTGGTATAGTAATGGCAAAATACTGGAGTCAACAACACAGATGTTCATGGATATCAAAGCTAATTATTGGCACATTTTTTCTTGACTTCGTCACTGCATGGTGGCAAGAATGTGGTTCCTTCTCCAACTTTTGTTTCCAATTTTAAGCATTTCAATTATTGCTCATTCGACAGATATGGACAAATTCAGGCGAGCAGCTGCTTGCCTGAGTCTGACTTAAATTATATGTTACATTGACATAAATTACATGTTGTCTTGTCTTTCACATCACAAAGAGAAATCAAGATCTAAATGTTACGTCATGTTTATACTTCAGGAAACAAGAAGTCATGGATTACTAATCAGACATTCCTGGACAGTTTTATTAACCTTGAATAATCAAAGTATGATTTTAAAAAAGGGGGTTAGTTATATTTATTTTAAAGTAACTAAGATTGCAAATAATTGTGTCTTTTAAAAATATACATATCTTTCCAAATTTCCCCACTTGTCAGTGTGAGTTCATGTATGATGTTAAAACAACAGGCAACCTGGTTTGATCTGGATGTTGTGGAACGTGTCACTTTGGCCAAATTAAACACATGCTGATTTCGCATTAAAATGTTTGTAATTGTAGTTGATTATGTTTATAAGAAAGTAAATAAAGGCTTGTAGAAAATCCCCGTGTATCTGGTAGTAATTATCAGCATGTGTCAGACCGTAAATCTATAAGGCAACATTTTTGATGCTGTGCTAGAATCATGATACCAACCGAGTCAAACAAAAGAAACACCGGCAGGTTTGTTTTCTAGCCCCCAAATTCTGTATATTATTTTTGGGGGGATTTTCAGGGAAGATTTACTGGCACCGATACAGAAATGATGATAAATGCAGTTGACAGTCCAGCCTCAGACATCACAGCATTCGGATGGGAACAGAGTTAGGTTGGGGCGAGCTGCAGCCCCCCTTGGTGGGTAAACTCTGCACACTGCCACCATTCAGTTGGCCCGGCTCACAGGATAAAGTTAGGATTGTTTGTCAGTGGGTTGCAATGCCAAGAATCCTCAGCGCTGTGTGCAAGTGTCTCATACTTCTGCCTCCCCCAGCAGCAGTTTCCATCTGCCGTGACACCCAGTGCCCCCTGATCTTTAAAGTCAGTCAAGTTTCAAATTCTGCGCAAACTTTTTTGGTTGCTAACACTTAATACCCCTTACTACCCCTCCCTGTTCCAAGCAGAGAGAGGCCAGTCTATTCTCTGCTCCCGTCTTTTTCAGGATGCTCCATCTGCACGCCATGACATCACTTCCTTCCCATGAACAGCCAGGCATGTCTGATGATTCACACCTTTTGTCAGTCTGAATATAACACCTGCAGAGCTCCATGTGTGGTTAAATAAGTGCAAAGCACAGGGAAATGCATCCTGGCTTTGTATAAAAGCTGCGCAAAAAAGTGAAAAGAATTGGAAAATATAAAGTATTATTATTATTAGTAGTAGTAGTAATTAAAACTAATTACTAAATATTTAAAGTACCAAGTAAAAATCTCCTGATCCGTATTCCTTCTTTTCATTCTTTTATATCATAATTAAATGTTTAAAATAAATTAAATAAAGATTATTAGAACAGATATGAAATGCAGTTTTCGAATTATATTTTCATGTATTGGATGGGGTGGGGGAACCCATTGAAACCAACCACTGGTTGTGCCGTCTTTGGAGGCAATGAGATCAGATCTGTCTGCCATAGAAATGAAACATTTAGCTGCATTTACCTTCTTCTCTCTGATTATATATTTTGAACATGATCAGGATCAGATTTTATTGTAAAGTGAATTGAGATTACATTTATTGTGAATTGGTTCTATCCAAATAAACTGAATTTAATTTAAAGTAGTTGAACAACGGTCCTGGTGCAGTCCGTGAGTGACCATACAATTCTAGGTACACAGAGAATAGCAGCGGACTAAGCACACATCCTTGTGGAGCTCCGGTATTGACATTGATACTGTTGGAGGTATAGCTAATCCAATACATTACATTTATGCTACATAAGAATATTATTTAAGTTTGTACAAGTTCATGTTTTTGGGTTGAGTAAGGGTCATCGCTCATTTTTCCTGAAACCTTTAATTACCCCAAGAAGGCTGCTGTTTTCCAACACTTCAGAAGCTTTTTCTCATCTTTGAATTTGTGATGAACTTGTAGACATTCCTCAGCGCTTCACCCCAGCAACACACACACACGCAAAACACATTTGGGTAAAGCCTCGCTGTCAGCCTGCTCCAATCACCCTCAGTCTTTAGAGCAGACATGTGTTTCCGCTCTGCACCCTCAGGATGATGTCACATCCACAGAGTCATGTGCTCCCAGAGTCCTGCTTAATTTAAAACATCATCACATCCTGACTCAGGCGAGCATGATCAGGATCACAGGGAATCTTCAACGTTTGACTTATTGGATGAGTGGAACTTTTTACTCTTTTGGGTGATTGGATATTTTTCCTGGTCAGAGAGAAATGTTAAAGGCAAACCAGGGCAGATTCTGTTGTGGCTAAAATCTAAAGTGTCTGTATTACTGTTCAGACTTCACACAACCACAGAAAACTTCATATTCATGCAAGTCTAAATTAAACATCTCAGACTTCTCAGACTGCTATTGCTGGCTATAATTTCCATTTCTGTCATCTGGATGAGGCAGGTTTTTTTCAGAAACCACAGCGAGCCATCATTAAACACTGCTGCTCCCAAGACTGGAGGTGTATCGTCTCTCCTGGTTGTACAAGAAAGAAAATAAAAACTGCTGGATTCATAACAGATTGAAGCAATTCTCATATTTTTTTTTTTTTAATTTCTTTCCATTATTATGTCACCAGAGAAAAAAACAAACATCTTATTGGATTTTAATTGGTTATGACTGAGTAGCCAAGCCACAAGAGAAGCAGGAGTGTGGGCAATAGTTAAATAAAACCTTTTTAACTAATTATTTAAGCGGATTTACATAAATCACACTCTAAAATACAAAACAACAGTGAAACAGATGGCTTATTTTAGTATCTAAAGGTCTGCAGAAGCTGTTGTGGTCAATCATAGCTACATTTGCTTTCCTTCCAAGTTATTTACAGTTTTACTAAATTTTTTCATATTCATAAAATTGAATGTGACAAATCTAAATGTCCTGTGCTGCTTTAACAGTTTCTGGTGTTTATAGCAAGGCTTAAAAGAGCTTTTTACAATAAATATAAGATGGCTGAGTCACAGGGAGGACAGTTATAAAAATATGTGTTTTAGCCTTGTTACTCTGTGGCTGACATCAACCAGCATTTCAGTGATTGAAGTATTTATGCACAACATTGGTAGGAAAATCCAGAACAAAGACGAAAATTACAGGACAAAGTCTCACTTTGTTCTGAAGAGTAACAGAAGTCTTAACTTTTTTCATTATTTTTTTTTAGAAGTCCTCTTCAGCTGAAGGTTTGCATCATTAACACTGTTTGGTCAGATGAGTAAAGACGAGTGAAAGCCTTGAAATAAATTCTGCTTTTATTGCATCAATTAACTTCAAGCTGAAATGGCAAGAGCAATACATCTTTTATCTGGGTACATTTACCAAGCTGGCAACTAAATGTGTACATTGTTATTTATATTGAAGCAGTTTTTAATCATTTCAAATAACATTTTTGTTGTTGTTTGCACAGTTTTTCTTTACTTGTAAATTTTTTGTTGTTTTTTAATGCAGAAATATACATCAATATTTTTTACATTTTGCACATTTCTTGAATTGAACTGGAGTATGTCACTTTTAATAATTGCACAGTATCCCCTGTAACATTTTATTTCAAAGGGTGTTCATAAGACAGACATGACACTGTCATAAATATGACATAGCACCTGATAAGAACATGAAGAAGTCTTCATTAATGTTTATAACTGCTGTCATGAAGTATAACTAGGTAAATAATGACAATTTTAATGCAAAGTTGCTTGAAAAGTTGAATTAAAAGTCAATTTTAAGTGCCAACTTTGCATTAAAGGGTCAATATTCACCAGTCATAAACATTCATAAAGACTCCTTCATGTTCTTAACGAGTGTTATGTCATATTTGATAGTGTCATGTCAGTCTTATGCACACCTCATCAAATAAAGTGTTACATATTTTCTTATGCTGTAAATTTGCCATTACTGTACATTTATCATTAGTTTTGTTTTTATATTTTTATTTTTGTGACATGTCTGTCACTTTACTGCTGGTACACCTGGATCTCCCAACTGAGGGACAATACAGGTTATTGTCTATTATGAGGATAATCTTATCCTCATTTGATCAAAGTTCAAGGGTCGGCAGTACCTAGAAAACCTTCATAAACCAACACCAGGTTGGCATGTAAGCAGCATCTAATCACTGTTTATTAGACTGTCTGAGTCCAAGATCTCATTCTTTGTTGTTGTTGATTAGTAGTATGAATTCCTTCCCATCTCATTGTTCATGGTGGCAAGATACATTTAGATCTTCACTGAGTTTTGTTTGTTGCAATTCCAGCTTTTGAATTGCTAACTTACAGTCTTATTTGTACATATGAGTGGCTTATATGTACTTAAGAGAACTATGTTCTCTTGTCTTTCTTAACTAAAAGAATGGCATCTGTGTTATGTCATACTTATTTATACCCCATGGATCATCAGCTCCATTTATTTTATAGGAATTTTGCAGATATTAAGAAATTTAGTCCCAAAGACAAAACTAATGATTACAAAGTGTGGTATTTTTCCCTTGAAAGAATAAATCTACTCAAACTAAGGGTTCATTTTTCTGCATTTTCATATTCAGGATTTTTCCATACCTTTATCAGGTGTGCCACACTGGGATTTAGTTGCGTTACACTTGAATATGGGAGGATCTTTTTTTTTCTCAAGCATTAAAGTGCATATTAAAACATCATTAGCAACAGTTTTGCCTGATAATTGAGTCAAATTCTTAAAAGGATGATTTAATGACTGCCAGCTAGCACTCCAAAGGTGGTGGCTGTACGTTATTAAAAGGCTTATGCACACACCTGTGAAAAGGGGCTTTCCAGCCCTTTTTCCAACTTAAGCTGACCTTGCGTGCAACAGAGTATCACAAAAGTAAAAGAATTTCACAGTCGTACATTCAAAGGCTTTCTGTACTTTACTTTGGCACTGGGACGGTTCCTCTAGGGCACTGATGCTGTGACCAGGACCAATACCCTGCATTTAACAGATTTAGTCTGGGATCTGGCTATGCATATATATAGCCTTCAATAACACCGCATTTTCAATTCTGCCTTTCAACATCAATATGGTGGATTCAGCATGATCAAAGTCTGAATGTGTGTGTGAGAGGAGGGGATGTCACATATGGAAAAACATGCTGTTCTTCACTCTCAGATTTCAGAGTAGATGTAATTATTGGTCAAAATATGAGCAGCGCAACCGTGCAGTGATCTAAATTCTGCCGACGAGATGTGTCACTCCCAGTTTGTCTGTCTTAAAAAAAACTTCTTATTTTGACTAAGACTAAATGACAGGGATATAGGTAGTCTCGGTCAAGCAAACAGGGCCGGGTTACCAGTGGTAACATGGATTGAGAACAAGCCAGCCTTTGTTAAAAAGGTTTGCTATCACAGAGGAGAGAGAAGCCATTGTGCTTTAGAAAAGCCTCCTTATAGTTCATGTCCTCAGATTGTAATGGATCCTCAGCTCCAGTTTAACAAACGCAACTCACTCCGCATATCAGTCGATGGTTTTCAATGGGCCGGGTTAGTGGAAATGAACCAGCTTGTTGCCACTACGACAAACAGGAACCCATTCATCATCAGGACGGTTCAGAACAAACAAATAAAGATGGAGTTATACAAGTCTCTGGTTTAAAGTCGAGACATCTCACATTTAATGAAAAGAGGCATTTTAGATTTTAGCTTTTTATTCTTTTTATCTGTGTTTTAATGCTGTATCTAAAGTTTCACAACAGCATGACACTAATGATTTCAACAAAAAAAAAATTTCTTGGCTAAGACACAAATTACATAATTTATTTTCCTTATTTATAATTATGGTAAATGTCATTCAAGGAAATGGTTTTATTTTCTTGAATAAATCTTTATTTTAACCTCAGTACAATTAAATGTTATTTGATCAGAGAGAGAACAACAGTGGCTCTTTAGATAGTAAAGTTGGTGACCTTTGGTTTAAGTTAGCACAACGATCTTGCATTTTACTTCCCATTACTTCTTTGCCAGGCAATGGTTTAAAGACTAAAAGATGCTCACATGAACTACATGTCAGTTTTGAGACTTCTGTGTTTTGAGGAGGTAAAAGTCAAATTTGGTTTTGGTTTCTCTCAGGCTAGCTGGTAACTTCATTCTTCAGGACCAATTAATCAGGAGTTATGCTATTTATTTATTTATTTATCTGTTGGAGATAATAACTGCCTCCCTTTTAACAAAAGCCTACTTCAAAAATACTGAATTATCTCTTTATTAAGAGTGATTTGTGGAGTTATGTTAACCTCCATTTTATGACTTGATGTTTTTCACAAACTCTCTTTCTTTAAAGTAAAGGAAAAGCATAGAAATCCTCTTTCAGTCAGCAGAGTGGCAACAGGTAGGGGAGGGACTGTGTGCAGTTAAAAAAAATCTTTGTCACTTCAGCACTTTTTCTCTGACTTGTCCACAAAGGGACTTTAAACGATGGGATCACTATGATGAAAATATATATTTTTTTGTGTGTGTAAAAAATCTTGGCATGTCTTAATATATGTAAGGTGTCTTCATTGAGAACGGTGAAGTAGCTCAGATGACAAACTGTAAACTAATTACGACCATAAACCCACCGACTGAAATATTAATCATTATAGGACAAACATAAAATGACCACAATGCAAAAAAGAATCTGGGTTTTTCTTTTTTTTTATTCTCACAAAAATGAATGCTTATGTTTCTGAAAAGAGACAGAATCTAGAAAACACTGAATTCACAGTTGTCACTTTACAAATGTTTTCAAACATTTTGTGGTTCTTTTTAGGCACTAGGAATTAAAGCATCGCTTAATTCAGAACAAAAAAATACATCTTTGGTCCAGTAAGTAATTGCTTTTTTTCTTTCTTTTTTTTTTTCAAAAATGTAAGAAAATAACACCAGTGTCAATGTTACATTCCATCAAAACACGTATTTCTGAAACATACAAAGACTTGTTTTCTTTTTGTATTTAAATATGATATTAAAGCTACATCTCAGAAATGACCAGCAATCTTACAGATGTTTTTGCATCTGGGAAAAAAAAAAAAAAAAGAAAAAGAAAAAAAAAAGGAAAAACGTGAGGAGAAATTATTTGTCAGCTCAATCAGACATCCAGCAGTACAGGATTGTTTGAATCAAGTCACATTTGGCAAACCGAGATTTCGTTTCCCTGTTCCTTTGACGCGGCGGTGATGAAGACACAGGGGCTCAGCTACAGGGCAGCCATGTCTGATACGAATTACTGCAGTGCGTGATCTGCGGCGCTTGCACATGTGCAATGTAATAATTGCTGAAGTTGATGTCCTGCACGTAAGGTGCCGGCTGGTAGTAACACGTGACGTTTGTCACAGTCGGGATGGCGTTCTGTTCGGCGAGGACCTTCAGCGCCAGCATGGAGATGAGGCTGAGCGTCTGACGCCGCTCGTGGCTCATTAGACACACAGTGCTCTCGTTCACAACGTGGTGCAGAGTCATCAGGCACTCGTAGCGTTTGTGCTCAATGCCGGCAAAGTGGTTCTGCAGGTAGGCCTCCAGCTTCCTCTGCTGCTCGCCTATGTCGGAAAAGTCAATAAAAAAGCGGGAGCACATGTAGCGCTGCATCTGCTTCATGTCTGCTTCGGAGGAGGGCGTGAAGCCCCTCACCAGCAGGTGGCAGTACTTCAGCAAGCCACCGCCCCTGATTTCCTCGGGGCTTCGCGTCGCTATGGTCCTCTGACACAGATGGTCCATAGCTTCCTGGAAGTCGCCGTACACGCTCTCCCCGATCACGGTGGGGTGAAAGCTCTCCGACATGGGGGTCTCCGAGCACCGGTCAAACAGAAGCAGAGAGTCCAGACAAATCTGGAAGGAGTCCACGCTGAATTCAAACTGCCGCCTCAAAGAGTCCACAAACTTAAGCTCCACGTTCTTGCCCGTGTTGTTGGACAGCGAGATAAGGCTCCAGCGGTCCGTGTCGTTGCAGACTTTTACCAGTTTTTGCACATAAGCCTCCTTGAGGGTCAGCGCCGTGATCCGCTCCTTAGAGACCCCAGCCGGCAAGAAGTCCAACAGGCAGTCCAGGACGACGTCTTTCACCAGGCGGAAGGCCTGGTCATCCTTTAGCGACACCCCAAAGATCAGGTCGAGGTCCTTGTAGCCAAGCCCGTTTTCCTGATGGAGCACATGGCTGGCCGCTGAGCCGTTCAACCTCACGTCCTTCACACACACTTCTCTCTCCTCGAGCCTTGCTCGCACCACCTGGACAAAAACAACATGCGATGAGTGACCTTTACCAAATATATCATTCATTAAAAAAAAAAAAAAAAACATTACTTAAAGAAAACAAAGCATTTAGGCCAAGAAAAAATTGTAAACAGATTTTCATTTGTTGTGTGAAGTACAAGAACAGAACCAGATTATACTGTGTTTTCATTCATTTTAAATTCACCACAAAATATTGTGGCCCTTATTGTGATGACAAACTCAAAGTTAGTCATTGTCAGTAGTGTGCATAATAACTATGTCAAGTGAAAATGAAAAACAGATTTTTAAGAAGGAATTTGAATGTTAATCCAATATCATGTTAATATAAATAAATTTGCTTTGTTTAAGTTGCAGGACAGTGAGAGAGAGCAAGACTTCCATCAGATAACAGGAAGGCTAAACGGAGTTGCGCTGTTTCATTCTGCTTCACTTTTTATCTCTGACTTATGGAAGATGGTGAAAATGTTGGCAGCTTTTTTTTAAATCTCAGAGTTAAGGGAAGAAGCTGAAGTCTCTGTAAATACACCCGAAGACATCTGTTTTTTATAGTGGTTGCTACACTAATCCTTAATACAATGCTGAATTCTGTAACTGTTCTTTGGTCTTTTTATTAAGAGGAAAACCATCTCACAGATGTATTTGACTTAATATCAAGAATTAATGATTGCTCAAAAAGAGCTAAAAAAAACAACAACAATGTTCTTATCCTCTTTTTGAAGAGAAACCAGAATCAGATTGTTTTTGGCTGGCTGAAGATTCAGAAGAATCGGTAATCTGAAATTGTCCACAAAATTCTGCATCTCTAGAGGAACATAAATTAAACTAGAACTACACAGTTAACATAATAATTGTATTCAGTCACATTTACAAACATAAATGTAGCATTTATTAATTTCTTCAGGAAACACTAGTCATTTCAGATTTTTTTAGCTTAGAATCATTAATTCAACATTATCCTTATTATCAGAGGAGAACTAATTACTAACACAAGACTGTTATGCCAACCTCAAAACAGTTTTTCAGTTTATTGAAACTTAAACCACAACTCTACTGAGACAAAGCACATTCTTGCAGCTGGCTTATGATGTAAAAGATAGAAAGGGCAATAAAGTCAATACATCTTAAAAAAATTATATAACGTCATAATACCGAAGGCTCTCTCCAGATGACATCACAATGCCTCTGCTCTGGAAGATGGTCAACAATTTATGAGACTTCAGTATCAGATATGGTCATATTTCTGGAGAATCATCAATCAATTGGCCACAAATATTAACCAGAAAACTTTATCTTGACTGGCTTAGTTTGGCAGGCCTAATGCTGAAAAAGCTGTTTTTTACCCCCTCATGTTAATTAAATCTATCAAAACTAACAACTTACACTATTTTTGGTCTTACACTAACTTACACTAAGTTTTGCTTTAAAATTTACCAATTTTTTTTTTTTTTTATTAAACTCAAAGTGAATTAGAGATTCATTCGCTACTACAAATGATCTCCAAAATCCTTAATCTGTTGCATTGAAAAAAAAAATTCCAAAAAAAAATTGGGGAATCGGCAGGTCCAAAGAAAACCCAGAAATCGTCATCAGCCAGGAGCAGCTTGATCGGTGAATCTCTATCGGCCAAAACCTGAAGGAATGTCAAGTGAAACTCCACTACAGTTGTTTAGCAAGCATCTCAAAAGACTTGTTTAAGTAACCCCCATAGCAACCTAGAGGAAATCAATAGATTGTGAAGGCAAGATCAATATCCCTGCTCACAAAAGTCCACCTCATTACCCTCAACCTCAGTCTGAATCAAACTGAAGTGCTGCAAAAAATAAAAACAACCCAGGGATGGAAAGTCTCCAGGGCTACGTCCACCTGGGTCAAACTGCCTTATCAAAGTCACACAGATAAGATTTATAATCCTAACCTGTCACCAAAAGGGAGCATAGGGACACGCTCTGATCATCCAGCAATTTGTTTGTCTCTGAGTAGAAGCAACTGAGAGTCGACCGACATCGCTGCTTTGAAAACAGCAATAAGGATGCATTCAGATTATGTGCTTAAACTGCAATAATCTAGTTTAGGTTTCAAATTAAAAGGCATCAGCCTCCGTTTTGCATCTGTAGGAGGTATCAGAGGTTTATCTTGATGCTTGTACTAACACCCCATGCATCACTGACTGGACATGTCAGACTGCGGTTCTGAAGGGCAAACAACTCCTGCAAAACCATGAAGAAATAAACACCTGCAGCACAAATTAGCTACTGCACGCTCACACGCAATCCTCAATCCTCCACGGCACTGGCCTGTCAGATTAGCGTGTGTTAACGCTCTCTCCCATGGTGATCAGATAACATGATGGCTCTATTTTTATATACTGGGTCAGCCTAGAGACAAACGCATTTTAAAGAAGGGGCAACCCCCCTGGTGCAGGATAAGGAGTAAGACAAAAATTGCGACAGCAGCGATTTGCCAGTGAGATGCTTGCAGTCTTTCAGCCATAAAGCAGAATGAACTGGGTCCAAACTCCAGTCAGAAGCAATGAAAAAGTGTTTTCTTTTTCTCTTTTTCAGCACTTCAAGCTCTAATCACGTCCAAGCGATCCTGCAGTTAGCAACTCACCTCTCAGAGATGCTTGGATGCAGATATGTGATTAACCCCCCACCCCAAAAGAAGTTCAAGTAGAGGTATTAACCTCGTGGCTAAAATTTAGAATACTCCAGGGCTCAAGCTCTCTAGTTCACAAAAAAAAAGTGTGAAAGTGAAGTGGATTTGTGTTGCAAAACCCGAGACGTCCATTGAATGGAATCAGTCTTTCCTTTGGTCGATTCTAACAAGCGGAAGCCAAGTCATATAATTGAAAAAAACAAAATCTATTTTTTTTCCCTTACTTATCAAGTGTTCAAAAAGTAAGAAATTCTATATTTTTTGTCATTAAACATACTGATCAACTGCTCTGTTTGTGAGTGTAGTAAAAATCAGATGATGAACTTTTGTTTTGATAGATAGGAACAATCCTGTAATTACATCATTTTCTGTTGGATTCAAATACAAATTAAATATTTTGTTATGACATTTAGTTCTCATAGGATAAAAATGATGAACACTAATAATAATAATAATAATATTTAATCCCCAATCCCAACCTAATATGATTTGGATCACATCATATTAGGTTTATATGCTGTTTGAACTCATTTTCCACTCTTTTCTTCAATCGGGTGACGCCATGAGTGCAGAATTTATTGATGCTCTCATTATGCCAATTTTTATATAAGAATGCAGAAATATACATGTATTTTTGTGAGGCTCTTGGCCTGTGGCATCTTGAGTGTATTGGTTTTCGACGCCCAGGATAATGAACAACTTAATGACATGTTGCAGAGATAATTCAGCCATTTCAGATATGTTGGAAAAGGGACACATCTAAAATGTGGAAGACAAAACTCTTGTTTTACAAGTCAGAGATGAACTTCTGAGTTTAGCAGGGATTGGAATCGGTCAATTCTGCCTTTGATCAATAATCAACAAGTGAAATACTGAAAAACCAAACTTGTTTCGACTTGACTATATGCCTGCTAATGATCAGAAACACGTGCTGTGACGCATAAATGACTGAAAATTTACCAAACAAAATAAACTTGGATAAAGAAAAAGGCAGAAACTGTATTTAGGAAAGAAAAAAAAGTCTAAAATAGGGAGAAAATGCAGGTTTATGATGGTGAAGTTGATATTATAGCAGTGCCACTGCAGTGGGACATAGTCCATGCATCAATTCATGTCGTTCCCTTTTATGTCAGAGGAACAAGAGCAACACATCATCACGACTGATAAAACGCACACCGAAACCAGTCATCAGCGTTCAGGCTCCGTTTAAATTAATCTATGCAGCAGATGGTAGATTCGAGAAAGAAAAAAAATAAATTATACAGGGATTCCACAAATCCAGAGCAAACACAGGAGTCCCCACACTTGGAAATCAAACCCCCCATTTAAGCCTCCCCACGTTCTTCAATGGACCATTCATCTTTCCACAACCACAGGCACGGGCCTCTGGGCTTCACAAAGTTCTTGGGCTCATCTTGAATATATCAGAGTGCAAAATGAGATGGAAAAATGAAGGGGGGGGACAGTATCCTGTAACAACCACCCGTTCATTTTGAAATTCTAACTCTGCAGTTTCTTTTCCAGCTAAACGCAAACCTAAGTATCAGGGGAGGCGAAACGTGATCTGACCACTGTGTTCTAGACCATATAGGCCATGCAAATGACATTTACAGAGAGAATATGTAAATACTGGCTCCATGAAATGAATACATTTATTGAGGATTTTACTCATTCTCATGGAATAAAGTTAATTAATCTCTATTAAATTAAATTAACTTAAATTGAGGATGATCTTGAGATGAAAAAGAGTTTTTTAAAAAAAAAAGAGAGAGACAGAGAATTAAGTTCTGGGTGTGTCTAAGAGTGATAAAAGACCACCAGGGGTCGTTGAGGACTTTCAAAGGGAATAACTAAGTTCCAATAAATTATTCATTTACATTTGAAGCTCCAGCCACATATATTCAGTTTGCAAGCTTAATAGATTATATGTCGTTGTTGTTTTATTTAGTGGGCTAAATTAGTTGTTTGTAATCTTAACTAAACAAATCTTCACACTGCATCTGTTAGAAATTAAAATAACATGTAAAAAGAGAGTTTGGAGGGTCGGATTACCATACCTGGACGATCTGACGGGGTTGCACGGACAGAGTGGGGAAGTTTCCCCGGCCGTGGATGGGGACAGCCTCCCCAAGGATCGAGTCCAAACGCTGCACCTGATCCCACGACAACACACAGAACCTCCGAGTCTGATCCAAAGCTCCAGACATTTCAGTCCCAACTGTTTAACCCCCACCGACTTAAATGAAAAACAAAACAAAAACAAAAAAAAATGGGAGAAGATAAAAAAAAAAAATAATAAACAATTTACAACCAGAGAATCTTCTTCCAAAATCACCTAGATCACCGCGTATTCCTCTCGGGGTCAGCGGCTGGAGCAGGTCTGGTTCAAAACTGGAGGCGGTGGGGAGAAAGAAAAAGTTTTAGGGTTGACAGAGATCAGCAGCTTCCTCCTGCCCTGTGTGCCGCTGAAATCCGGTCAGTGTGCAAAGCTGCCGATTCATAAGGAAGGTCCTGGAGGCTTAGAGAGCCTCCTTATTAGCATGGGCCGCAGTGATTGGCTGCTGCGTTTGGTCATTGATTATGGACGTCCTGCATGCCGGGAACACCCTCCATCTGACGCTGGGTGACAGCTTTCTGCTCCTCCTCCTCTGCTATGCAGCAGTTGCATCCTGGCACAGCTGACTGAGTTTGAACTGGGGAAAAGACTGCAGCTGCTCGGAGCAGAGGCAGCCCAAAGTTATTTGGGGCCCTGAGCAAGTTTTAAGGGGGAGGGAGGGGTTTTCACACGCTCCATGATGAATCATTTTTGCATTCAGTGATGTGTAAAGAACTTGCTTTACTGCTAATTAGTGACTAAAATTCATCATTTAATATATATACTGAGTGAAGCGTGAACGGTTAATAATTTACTTGCCGTAGACGGGTTTGGGTTGTTTCTCCTTCTTTCTGCGTCTGAAGAAAATAACATTTTAAAGTTTGTTTAAATTATTGCCAGAATGTGAAGCCTAATGAGCAACAGCTTACAAAACCCTGGAGAAAAAAAAACAACAACAAAAAAAAAAAACAATGTTGCTTAGTAAAAAATGTATTTAAAAAAATAAAGATGATTTTATTTTAAGTTTAATTCAGATGTGATAACCCCAGATGTTTGGGCTGTCAAGCAATAGGACTTTTTATGTTGAATGATATGGAAATCCAACAGAATCACAATAAAATCTGTGATTATAATTATTTTTCTTACTTCTCTGCTCATGAACAGTTACAGTATGCATGACATGCTCTTGAAACTCATACACAAGCAGCTGACATTATTATTTTGGCCTTAAGATGTGCCTCTGTTAACAGAACATTCAACTTTGAAGTTACTTGTGAGTATGATGTACGACCGCTGCTGTCGTGGGAGAATTGACGTCAGGATGGGACTTTCTGCTGCCACAAATCTAATGATGCCTCATGCCGACCCTGCGGCAAATACAAACTCTACTTCTGCTTATGATAAGGGCTGGCCAGAAGCCACATATTAAAGAGATAATTTGGGATTTTTGGAAATGAGGTTCTGTTTAAAAAAAATACAAAATTAGAAGCAGTTTGTATATTTTCAAATTCAGATGAAGTTGGTCAAAGAGGCTGAAGAAAACAGTGAATAAGAGAAGGTCGAAAGCAAACATCCTACTGTCTTGAAAGTGCTTGAAAAGTCGAGTATTTTATAGAGATGCTGTTATATTTTGTATAGGACAGTCATTTACAGAGAAGCCAAAAATGATTAACAACAGAACTGAAGGATTTGAGTTTCCCACACAAATAATTATCAGCTTTTGTTTTAATAACTACTTAATGAAAATGTGACAATGGTTCAAAGGTTAATAAAACACTGTTAAGGTTTTGGGTTTGGTCTTACCTAACTTTGGTGCAGTTACTCTTAGCTTCACTTTTTCATGCCAAATAGTCTGAATGGATTTGGATTTTACTCCACACTGAAAGGATCTGGCAGTTTTTACATTATACTATGTCCTAAACTCAGATTTGTGTCCAACGAAAATCCCCAGAATGAGCTGAAGAGCGATGCTGGTTCTGTTTATAGCATGTTGATTAAAATCCACCTGAAGTCTAAAACTGACTCCACCAAACACGTGGAAATCAGTCGTCGCAATTTTTTTGAAGTCGATAACCCGCTGGGGAGTATTTGTCCTGTAAAAATGTGCTGTTAGCTTAACAGGTACAGTAGAAACCTGTGACCTTTTAGACTTTGGTGTGTCCATTCATCAAACCAAACTTCAGCACAAGCGCTTACTAATTTTATTTGCTCGGTGTTGCTCGCAATCAGATAACCTCTCGTTGCCCTCTCGGTTTTCTCCACTCTGCCTCTTTATCTGTGCGACAGGTTGCATTTTATTTGTTTTGGTGTCTTTAGGAAAACATTCCTGGAGTGAAAACAGAACTTTGTGAACTTTTCTCCCAGGAACTGTAAGTGCGGCACCGGTTTGAGACGGACTATCTGCACATTTCTTGAGTGTCCAGAGTCTCTGGTCTTCTATGACTGGACTGCGGTCGGACCTGCCTTTGTCTTTACACCTCATCTCGTCTTAAACAGAGCCTATTATGTGCTTTAATACTCTAAATGTCTCATAATGATGGACCTGACTCAATCATAGACATTACTCACAATAGCAGACATTACTCCCTCAGTGAGGAGATGGGCCTTTGGATTGTTTCTGTTTATTCCAGCAAACAGCAAAGGTGGGGAATTTCCCCTTTTTAAGGTAATAATTAAAAGTGCCCCCCATCAGCTCATCATACATTTCCACACTACATGTTTACACGCCCGTAAAATGTTTACAACAGACCAAAGTTCATCCCATGTTGTTTCAGCAATGCAGCCATTAAAAAGACACAAGCACATGCGCCAGTTCACGTCATTATCTTCTCTCCAAAACACAAGGGTGTAGGCGTGTGTGTGTGTGTGTGTGTGCTTTTTCTTTTTCTTCTGTGTTTCATGCATGTTTCAGCTTGTGTCCACAGCTGGAGGCTAACAGCTTCTCGCAAACCTCCCAGGAGTCAGGTGGTGATCAGGCTTTGGCTTTTTGGTCTCCACAGCAGATCACTTGAAGCACTGTGATGTCAACACTGTGCTGTTTCTGTGGCAACAGCATCCACGGCTGTTGAAGTGCCAGGAAACGGCGTCTCCAGCCGAAGGTCCTGCTGAGCACACATGAGACACATCATGCGTCATGCGACTATAAATAACCACCCTTGCGGTACTCGTGCATTCTGGGAGAAGAGCCGTCTCTTACCTGAACAGGGATGAGAAAAGTTTTTTAAAAGCGTTGGTGGTGGGGGCGGTGGGTTGCAGATAAATGTCAGCCCCTTTGACATTCTCACGTTCCCTCACAGCTTCATGTAAGATGGAGCGCTGTTGATGTAGAGGCAAGATGTTTATTCAATTAACAAAAAAAAAAAAAAGAATAATTGTTCGTGTTTATATTTTAGTGACGTACTGTTGAAATGCTATAAGCATTTTGTGTATAACTCTCTTGGCACATTCATTTTATGTAAATCCAGATTAAGAGCTGAAGCTGACAGCTAGTCTCCGAGGGGCCATGACCAAAGTGGATTTCTATTATTGTGAAACAACTCTAGTGCCAAATACATCACAACTCTGATTTACAAAACTTTTCATTCATAATCACAATTTCACTGGACGGTTATTTACACAGGAAAGGGAGGCTGGGAGCCATTGTTCCCCCTGGGATCTTCTCAAACTCTTACTGAGAAAGGAACATGCATAACATTTCTGATCAGAGTAAGTGTCAAATAGGAAAATAAGGCAGCATTAAAAAAAATTAAACATTGGTCTAAATGAAAACTTGTTGACTTTTACACCACATTGCATTTATTTTACTAATTTCTCTTCTGTGTTTGCAGTCATAAGAATTTCTCAAAGAAAGATTATTGGTGGAGCGTCGACTTCTGCTTTGCTTTTCTGTATAAATAGTTATTGACCTCTGAGTAAAACTACCATGTAACAATGATTTAAAGGTTAAGAAAACAGTCATTCATTACCTGTTGGGATGTTTTTGAGTTTGGAGTTGTTTAAAGAAGATTTGGATTAGCCTTTAGCTTTAGTGCCCAGAAATGCCAAATCTAGATTTTTACAAAATGAAAACCCCACGGCAGTAATCTGCTTGTTGTTGTAATCTGATTACTTTTTTATTTTATTTTTTTATCTTAATCTTCAAAAAAACTATATTATCACAAAACAAATACACAATTTTGTGAGTTTTCTTTATTTTTGACTAAGGTTTTGTCACAAAATGGAACCTTGTTTTGGTACTGTAAAAGTTTGTTTGGGCTCTCAGGAGGCAGGAGTTTGTCCTGTAATCAGTGGGTTGCCGGCTCAAAGCCCCATTCAGCTCATTTCAGTTTTTGTGTCCTTCACTCACCTTGCCTGCTCTGGCTACAGTGTAGCGTACCACCATCAGCGCGTGAATGTGTGCATGAATGAAGTCCTCTAGACTAGATGAAACACCAGTACAGGCCATTTACCATTTAGATTTGGGGGCCTTTTTGTCTTCAGTCTCTGTGACCAATTAATCTCAGATATGGACGACTTGAAACCTTGGAACAAAACCTCATCTTTGAAATCCTGAACTATCCTTTATTGCCCCCACGTTCCTCCATTTAAGCAGGTACTGCAATCTGCTGGATGCTCTGTTTATCCCTGAGGTTGACATCCTGCCGGAACTAAAATAACTAAGACTGTGAGCCTTGTAGGTGCGGTGAGGAAGCCCGTATTTAAACACACCTTCAATAAACTGTACATTAGACCAGCTTTCTTACCGGAGATGCCCGTGAGCAAACAATTTTAAGACGTCAATCTCTGGTAAATAGTATTAAACTACCTTAGTAAACCGGTGTTGTCCTGTCTAGTTACTTAAAAAGTAAAACAGCAGACATTAGTGTTACATTTTTCTGCTCTTGAGCAGCGAGAGGAAGTGCAGTAGTGCAGCGGAGCAGTCTTGTGTCAGCCGCACAGACACGAGCAGACGTCAGAGCAGGTTGTAAAAGCGTGGCTGGAAACTGACACTGACAAACAATGAGCGCGTAGGTGTCCCCGTGATGAATTGTGATACCACTCCGTTTGCCACACTGGATGAGTTGTGGAGGTAATTTTCTTGCCCATCTGTCAACTTTCCTCCCTGCAATTTCAGTGAATTATTCCCCAAAGAAAACTTCTTCTTTTTCCCCTCCCTCGTATTTTGACACCAACGGACGTGTTACTGAAGGCAACTGAGTGCTTGCTATAGATGTAGTGCATCATGTGAAGCTTTTGAACAGCTGAAATACAAATGGAGCAGCTGGCATTTACTGATTCTAGTTGATCCGAATCTCTATTGTTTTCAACTCTGACTGCCCAACATGGCAGACGCAGGCCGAGTGGAGCCTTCAGGCTGGACACCATGGATCCTACCATCCATAGAGAGAATAAGAGTGCGATAAGGGTCCGTTTACTTTGCCAGATTGCTCCATATGACAAATCTATGGGACTTGAGGGCCAAGATTACGCAAGCAGTCGTGCTGCTGACGTCAGACTCCAGTCTCTTCCTGCTTGATTTATTACAGGAGTGCTTTGGAGCACAGATAAGGGAGATGCTGAAAAACATAAAAACACCAAAATATGGCACAGACTCAAGTGGTATCATTGCGTAGAAGCGCCACAACCTGTGTGACCACCTACAATGGCACCGTCAAATAAGATTTAAGTAATGAATTGAGCTAAAATCTGGCAAACTTGGTGGTTGGCAATTGCCGAAGTAGATTAAAGAAAACAACTGCTGTTGCCTGGTTGATGAGATAATAACCCTGATGCAAGTATCTTAACTGATAAAACCTGGAGTTATAAATACAGTGGCTTGCAAAAGTACACTTTATCACATTACAACCACAAACTGCCTCTTATTTTATTGGGATCTTTTGTAATATATCAGCCAGCAGTAACCAGTCAAATGCAAAGTGGAAGTGAAGGGATGCAAGGTTCGCAAAAAATAAAATAAATAAATAAAAATGGACTGTACCTTTTTATTAGTGTCATTTATCCTACTGCTACTAAATAAAATCCTATTCAAGCAGCTGCCTTCGGAAGTAAATCACCCAGCTAAAATCCAGCTGTCCTGTACAAGCTAGGGCCACATTAGTAAACAAACAGCAGCATGAAAACCAAGGAAGAGACAAGCCGGGTGGGAAAAAAAACTAACTAAAGAGGTTGTCAACCAAAGCTGACAGTCTGGAGGAGATGAAAGAATTTCTAGCTCAGATGGGACAAATATTTTTGACTTGTTCCATAAATCCTGCCTTTATGGATGACTGGCAAAACGAAAGCCATATGAGGAAGAAAATTTACAAGAAGTCCAGTTACCCTAAAACACCATCCCCACCACCATCATGATGCAGTGAGGCTTTGATTCACCACATGTTGGTAGCCTTTTCAGACGTGTCAGGAAGGTGGATGCGGCGCAGACAGGTCAGACCTGAAGCAAAGGATATTCACGTGTTAGAACGGCCCAGTCAAAGTCCAGCTCTGACTGAACTGGAGCTATCCTGCAAAGGAGAACGTCAAAAATATAACTCTCTATGCATAAATAAGCTAAAAGACCTGCAGTTGTTATTGCACTGAAAAGTGGTTTAGAGAAGTGTTGACTCGAGGGAGCGGGTACACAGGCATTACTGACTCTTACCAAATATATTTTTAAAATATGTTGAAACCCAGGCATTCCTTTCATTCCACTTCACAGTCATACACTACTTTGTATTAGTCTATCACATGAAATCCAAGCCGAAGGGATATGAATACTTTTGCTAGGGGCTGTATGGTCAACTGCCCCCATTTGGATTTGAGAGTATTTTTAGCAATGGACCTCAGTTCCTTCTTGCATGTATCCATGTGAGCTCTACTGGTCTCCAACCCCCCCCCCAGTAACCTAGAAGAGGGGTGGTTGTTGCATAGCTAGAGTTCTCTGGAGCTCAGTGGTCAAATATAGACTATGTATTATGCAAGGCTTGTCTCGCTTTACAATCTGAATGGGTGTAGCTACAAAAACTTGTTCATCTGGAATGTTTAAATAAACTACAAAAACCTTACAGAAATGGCTTTGCGGCTTATTTGGTGACTTTAAACGGAGAATTGTTTCCGTCACAAATCCCATCAGTCACGTGTCTGGAATATCCCCATACATGTGACTTACTCCCTACCTATAGAGGAGCCTGTATGTAAGGAGGCGTTTGTTCAGGCCTTCTTCTGTATGTCTGGGGCTTAAATCATGTTGGCTCTAAATCCACACCAGCAGATGTGTAACACTCCCTCCTCAACACATTTAAAGCAAAAATAAATACTGTCTGTTTGAAACACAATTTACCGAGAAACAGAAACAGAAACCTCACGGTGGAGTGTCTTGCGATAGGATTCGTGTTGCTTCGAGTCTTTTCACGTTTCGCTGTGTTACTTAATTGGTATTTCATGTGACAGGCCAACATCAGAACTGTAGAGTTAAAGGAAAACATGGTTTTCAAGTTGTTGTTCTTTTTTTTTTTTTTTTATCAATAAAAATCTGAAAGGATTGTGCCGAATACTTAACCCTTACCCCTAAGTACAGATTTGGAAAGTGTAGGATGTTTTTTTTTTTTTTATCAACATTTTGCAACCATCTTTTGTCCCATCTGGAGCTGCGAGCATGAGCCACAGTTCATGCTGCAACCCAATCGCACTCAGATGTTATACAGTTTTCTCTGCAGCCACTTAAGTGGAGACAATGATAGCAATGCAGTCTGTAATGTCTACACAGAGGAGAAGAACAAAAGAACTGAACAGGAAGGATACGATGATTTGTCACCGAGTGTCGTTGCAGTTTTTGCAACCTTGTACTTGAGAGGTAAATAATCCACACTGTGAAAACAGCACATCTCTCTCCTTTCAGCGTTACTTAAAACAAGTGTCCTTCTTGTTTTTTCTTCTCCTGCCTGTAATCTGACTTGCTGTTTTCTTTGTCTGCTCTGTTTGGTGCCACACTGACCGGAAGTAGGTGGCATCCAGAAATTGAATGTCCGCTGGGACGTCTCAGCAGTCTCCAGTGGGTGGGTACAGGAGAGGAAATTTACACCACACAGCCTTTACAGTCAAGTGCACAGCGGATCGCACCGAGAGATATGACTTCTGCCTTTAGAGCCATTGTAATGCTGAAAGATAAACCTCCCACAAATCTGATTTAGCCACTAAAAGATTTTCTTCCAGCATCACTGCAAACACCTAGAAGTTTTTGGCTGGAAGGCAATATAGCTTGCACGAATACTTTTGCGAGACACGACAAAACGATGTGATTGTGCTGCGAACCAAAACGTAAGTGTAAAAGATGTGAGCCGAGTTGCTTGCAATGTGCAGATCCTGGTAAAATAACAACTCCAACCAGACAAGCACAAATAAAATGTTCATGTTCTGCATTTTCTTCGACACATTTGCCTGCTGAGGACATTTTATGTGAGATGTGATTTGCCTTTGTTCACTTCCTGGAGCATTTACCAGAATTGAAGAGGCAGGCCTACTTAGCAGCAAGACCTGATTTTTATTCCCAGAAACCCTCATTGCCTTCTCTTTCCAGTAGCTGACTGTTTTCCTCAACTTTAGATGGTGTGAGAGAAAAGGACGTCACCTCCCAGATAGCAATTGTGTCAGCTGTTTGGACACTTATGGAATACAACATAACTGGTCTAAGCGAAAGCGCCTGACATCTGAAACAGCTGCGTTATCTAACACATCTGCAGGGTCAAACTCTGTTCATAAAAATCCCGCCAACAGCACCCTCTTAAGATCGCCATCCAGACCTCACCTGGAAGGAATCATCGTCATGCTTCAGGTCACGAAGTCCAGGCTGCGTATTTCAAAAGCAGCAGGATTTTCTTTTCTTTTTTTATTTTTTTACTATCTGAGGAAGAACAAATGTACCAGACTAATAAACGTTTATGGATATTGATAAAATAGGTGTCTAAATGAAAACAAACCTGGATCGCTTGCTCTGATTTTGAAAGGCCTGTGGGGCTTTTGGAGTAAAAGGCTAAGATTTACGTGCACTGTAACTGAAATCAGGCAGGAGTAAATGCTGCACATGTGGCCAAAAGCCTTTCTGAGTTACAGTGGAGAGACAAACGAAATACTTCATCTAACTGCTGCCCAATTTAATGTCTCCACGAGTCAATTTTGGGTCGTACTCCCTTTGTTGTTCGAATAACAGAACGTCAATCGTAATAAGCATTGCGGCTTCATTCCTTAAAGCCAAACTGGCCTGTATGTTGCCCAGGCATGTCAGAAATATGTTTATGGTCCTGCTTTTTCAGTGACTCAGCATCCGCTATCTATGTGTCTGACCTTTTTATCCCTCTGACTTTATTGTCATTACAAAACTGGGCCATGACCACGTACATCAGGTTCAGTGATCCCCGTGGTTTATTGCGCAATCATCTGTCTGTGCTTAAGAGACTCAGAAGGCAGTATGGCAGCGATGCCATTCTCTGAGTGTGTTAGGTTTAAGTCACAGGAAAGTAAATCAGGAGCAGTGTCTTGGCATAAAAGTGTTACTTTAATGGGGGGAAGTGTATTGCTCCATCTTTTTACTGCAATAAATAAAGATGCATCACACTATAGGTATATTTAAAAGTTTGCTTTAGGTAAGTATTTCCCTGTGAAATAAAATTATTTAAATTTTTTAAAGACTAAACTTTTTTGAGAAAGCAGCACAATCAAAAACCAAAAAAATAAATAGGCCTAAATAAAAACAAAATTCTAAATAATTTAATCTCACTATAACAGAATGATGAGGACCAGCCAACAGATTAGGGAGATACTACACAGTTTGTGAAAGGGTGAGCTTAAAAAACAAGATCACACAGTGTTTAATCCATCTTCTTAAAGTGGGAGTATGGCAAAACTGCAAACAGTCCACAGATCCAATAGAGAATCTGTGGCAAGACATTAAAATTGATGTTCACAGATATTTTCCATCCATTCTGACTGAACTTGAGCAATTTCTGACGGAAGAGTCTCTCTGGTCTCTGGAAAAGAGGATCTCCCCCAAAAAACTGACAATTATAACTGCAGCCAAAGGTGGACCTTCAAAACACCAACTTTGTGGGTGAAAATACAAAAGCATGCTGAGCTTCTCCAATGTTATTTGTCAGAAGATTTGAAAAATATTCACCTTTCCAACTGGATATTCATTTGTTGGAATGTTGTCTAAAATCATCCAACAAAACACTGAGGTTTGTGTTTGCAACATGATCAAATTTACACTAGCAGCTTGCAGTAAGGTGTCTATATTAAGCGGAGGCAAGTAACAGAAAAACATGTTTCAGTTGATAAGAGAGTGTTACTATCACAGGGGGAAATTATGTCATGAGCAACCAAAGCATTTCCCTCTGATTAATTGAGCCGTATCATGCAACCTCTGCTGATAATGGCTGCTGTGATAAAGTCTGCTCCGTTGGTACCCTGGTACTCTAATCCAATTCCCTGGCACATATTCACGTTTCCATGGCGAGCTTTTTTCCACTTCGCCACACAGAACCAACATCTTTCCGTTGCAAGAGCTTCGATATCCCACATCCTCTCATTTATCTCTGGTCCACGGGATTAATATGATATAAAGTAACGTCTTTTCACACATCAGGGTGGAAAAGTTCAGAGTATTCTTCATCTTTGTCAGCTTTTTTTATGAACAGGGGCTCTCAAAGAATCTAAACCACAGCTTTCTGCACTGCAAATGGTAAATTGGCCTTTATTTGAAATAAAAAGCCAGAAAGGTCATGATGAACAGGGTTGGATTAATGATCACCGCTCACAGATTCCTTTGTAGCTGCATTGTTTGAGAGGTGACCATGGAATGACCTGACCCCTCTCCTGTCTCCAAACAGCTCCCAGGTGAAGCTGACACAAGCCACCGTGCCCAAACACACAGATAATCAGATCCACCCGGGTCACACCCAAAACCAAATTCCACGGAAAGCATTGTGCAAATATGCGGATCAGTACAGAGCAAACCCGTCACACGCGTGAACACGCACACTCTGCAGGCGTTTTGGTTCGCGAGGACATTTTTCCATCAGCTTCAAGAGGTGAGAGCTGCAGAACTTTGGCATGTTTTAAAGGTTTTGGTGGGTTTTGTTGGGCAAAATAAAATGCAGCATAGCTAAAATATTTAAAAGCAAGCATATCTAAGCACAGCAGGGCTTGTTTCATCAAACTCAGTTCTGGAACGCCGAACATTTCCAAACCTTTTTAATTTTGTCATGTTACACACTTCAATGGGAATTTTATGTAATGAATCTACAACATGTATAGTGCATAATTGCAAAGTGTAAAAATTAGGTTTTATAGTCTCATAAATATTTTATTTACGAAAATTTTGAAACAAAGAACAGTTTAAAAGAGACTGGAGTGAAAACAAAAATACCTGCCACACTTTTCAGATTTATTGTTTAAAAATATATGTTTTAAAAGTAGTACATATGTTTCTAATGTACATTTATGTACTGCTTTGTGTTGGTCTGTCACAGACAATCCAGATAAAATACACCATACATGTGTTGCTGACCAAATACACTCAACAAAAATATAAACGCAACACTTTTGTTTTTGCTCCCATTTTTTATGAGATGGACTCAAAGATCTAAAATTCATTCCAGATAAACAATATTACCATTTCTTTCAAATGTTGTCCACAAATCTGTCTAAATGTTTGATAGTGAGCACTTCTGCTTTGCTGAGATAATCCATCCCACCTCACAAGTGTGCCACATCAAGATGCTGATCTGACATCATGACTAGTGCACAGGTGTACCTTATACTGCCCACAATAAAATTCACTCTGAAATGTGCAGTTCTGTCTCACAGAAAAATGCCACAGATTTCGCAAGCATTGAGGGAGCGTGCAATTGGCA